>JASDQU011401603.1:7078-17585 GCA_032191745.1 Picea mariana | reverse complement strand
AGAGCTGTGGGAAGTGCTTGTAAACCTGTCGGGATGATGAACAAGTCTGCTGGCAGTGGGTAAATGTATGCATGACACCAAGACAACTTCGTTGGGGTACTAAACAGGCCTACTAGAAGTGAAGCAATGTCGAGTATATGAAAATTTGCAGATAAGAAACTTCTGACCTTAAAATGTCCTCTATTCTGATCCGAAACTTCTTGGCAGGATACAGAGATTAGAGTGGGTTAAATGGAAACCTTGTTGAGGCTATGGATGCCTTCCGGACGCAGTGGCTCTGTCAACAGTATTGGAGATTTTATCTTTAATATCGTGCCTCGCTTGTCTTAAGACTGTTATCAGTTTTCATCCTTTAAACACTGCTGGAATATTTGATCATTGATGATGTTTATATGATTTTCTGGTTGTTGTTTTTGAGTTAGAGTTTTTCTCATTATCATAATCTGAATTTGTTCTTTTAGCAGAGATAACTGCTTCTACCAGTGTGTCACCATTGTTGGCAGCCAATTCGCATTTTTCTACTGTCCTTATAAGCTGCCTACACCAGTGTTTTGCAAACCTTGATTTTCGTCACAATCCTTGAATAAAACTACGCTATTATTTCATGCATTTGCAAACTTACCTTGGTTCTCATTTTCACGACTGCAAGCATGAAAACTTGGTTTTCAAAGTCATATTAAAATTGTCACTAGATTGTTGTGATCATTCTTGTCGATATGCCCATTGCGTTTCCAATTTGATTATGATTATACAGTCGACAAGAATCCAAGATCCTTATTCATTTGGCATTCTTTAATTGTTACTATGATTTCCTAAGGATTGTGATTCAATCGTTGGTTTATTGATGGTTTGATTTCTCTAGTCTTTGATCGATTCCATTGACACATTGGTTTCATGAAAATGATTGGCGTTGTGGTTATACCCTTTGTATAAATCATATCACACAACACATATTTCATATGATCGAACCCTTGGTATTTTTTTCGATTCATTGTTTGGTTTTAAAGCTATGATAAAACTATTCCTCGTGCAAATGTTTGGTCGACTTACCATAGGTTTCATTGCATGGTTTTTAACATATGCATAGTGATTTGAAATTTTATATGCACCGTCAGTTGTACTGTGGAAATGACTGTTTTGCATGGACCGAAATAGCTCCACCACCTTCGCACATTCTGTCATTAATGCTTTTCCCCTATCCCGGTTCACCTTTGCTAGTTCTTGGTTAAGCTTGTGAGCATTCTGCCCCTGCATATACTCTGTTCAAACCCTGACCCATTCACCTCGCTCACCGTGTGCTCCTGTCTATGGCACCAGTGGTGTGCATAGAGCCAAATGGTAACCAAGCTCTGTTACTATTTGATAATGCCCGTAAGGATTTAGAAAACAGTGGTTGGCTGGTGTTTATACAGAGGTTCGAGGGCTTCAACCTTCCAGTTGCCCAACAATTTGCCCTCACCTTTGACGGGTGTAAGGATAAAGTAGGTGACATACAACTCAAGCTCAATGAGGAGTTCATAAGATCTGCTACAGGACTAGCATCTACAGGCCAACGATGGTTTAAAAAATCCAAAGTCGACGAGGTGCCATGGCCATTACTATTTGTATCACAAAAGGTTGTTTTTTGTGATAAAGGTATTCCTATTTCTACACTCAAACCCAGGTGGCATGATCTTTTGGTAATTGTGAAACAATTTGTGACCTGTGAAGGTCGGTATGGCTTGGTTTTTCTGTATCACCTCCAGTTATTGATGAATTTCATGGGCTATCCTTTGAACATGCCGCATTACTTCTTGCGTAATCTTTACAAGATGTCTAAGAGATTCAAGCGCGAGAAGGCTGATAGCAGCCTTATTCATCACGGCTTGATTAAACTCATCATCATCCACCATTTGAGTCTTAATGGCGATAATTGGCAAGACTTTCTATCTAGAAATGGCTTTGTTGATCCAGAGTCTACTCAAATCGACAAGGCTATGGTCAGTGAGACTTTGGCTGGACCAGCCGTGCCACTGCATATCCTTTTGCCCCCTGTCAAACCCTCAGTTTTCCCCAATTTGGACCTACTTGATGCCTTGGTTGACCCGTGTGCTAAGGATGATAGTAAGGTCGTCAAAATACCTATGAGGAAGAAAGACAACAATGATACTACTGTCAACAGAAAGGTGAAGAAAATTGATCGATTGATATCAATACTTGCTCGAAACAAACCTAAACAGAACATCGACCAAAAGCCCATAGTGCTGAGTGAGGACTTGGACTCCGATATTGAGCATTTCCTAGCTAAAGAGTACCCCTATTCTCATGGCCTATGCTCTACGAAACCCTATGAATATGTATCTAATTTGCCCCCATGCCTCAAAAACAACCCTAACTACCCAGGAATCAAGTTGCACAATAAAACCCCTGGTGACTTAAACAAACCCTCGCATGTTATGTCAAAGCTCGAGCAATTATCATGCATCCAATGTAATGTGTGGCTAGAGCGTTATTACACTGACGTTCCCTTATTACAATCAAAGATCAGATCGTTGGAGGAGCAAGTTACAGTGCTGTCAAAAGAAAGAGACAGGCTTCAGGCCAATGAAAAGAAACAAAAAACTACCGGTTCGATTATCTTCAGGAACGTCGAGACAACAACGGCCTTTGTCAATTCCAAATTATCATGACCAAGTTGTTTTTTGATTGTTCAGGTATGAATTTCGATATTAATTTCACTTTGTGAGTTTATTTCGATTAATATATCAGATTGAATTTGCTTTTTATAGCTCTGTTCGTTTTGATTCAAAATGATTATGTTCTTTTTATTTTACCAAATCAATTTCATTACGAACCATGAGTAGGAAATTTGTTTGGAAAACTTGGACACAGCTATCATTTAGTTAATGAGATTTTATTATTCTCAGTTTAGTATAAATGATTGATTTGTTTTTTATTCTGTTTGGCTTGTATTTGAAACAATTCTGTTCATCTGATTTAGGATAGTCAATTATGATTGATTTCGATTAGTTTCGTTTACTTCTAATAGACTCAAAACAACTCTGTTGATTCCGATTTACCAGGAACGACTCTATTTTGTATGGAATCAACATTCTCGTTTGGGATTTGACTACTTTTGACCTGTGCAAAAGATCTATTTGCTAAAAATCGTGTGGCTGTGTTGATTGATATGATTTTGCATAACGATTTTGGTCGACCCCAAACTGTTTCGATCCATTCCTATCTGATTTGATTTGTAAACGATTGCTACAACCCACAATTAGCATGATCGTTGGTATATGTTTGATACAATTCTATTGATTTGAAAAATGATCCTATTGATTTCGTTGTGATTCGACAATGATTTTGTTAATGGATGAGGCGACATAAACGATTGCATAAATGATTTGTTCAACTGGTTACAGTTTGTGTCGATTGGAATTGGTTCATGAAAATGATTTCATTGTTGTCTAATTATCTATGCGATTATGTTTACCCCAAATTGGTGACAACAAATTGAACAAAGTGCATACAAGTTTTGATTTAACGAAATCGGTTGACCACGATTTCTTTTGTTTTAATTTGCATACAAGTTTTGATTTGAATGATTCGTTTGTTTTCTAATTAGCAATCAAATATTGGTTTATAGTTTGAATATAATTTTTGAAGATTTGAATTGGTTTTAAAACGATTATGTGTTCTATTTAGACCAACTACAGAATCGCAAGATTCTATAGCTAGTCTTAAAAATTAGATTCCTGTCAATTTTATCAACAAAATATCCTCTAATATTGTCTATTTTTGTCCCCTTTCAGGTGCATATGAATTGCAATGATCAATGTGGCATGCTATGGCAGTTTGAGAGATGTTTTTGTGATACAGTTTTATTATAGGGTGTTAGTTTTAGTCAGACTTGGGAGATTATCTCCAGATTTTCTGTAAATTGTTTTGATAATTCCCACGAGGATGTTTTACCCTGTGGGAGGTCTTTAAATACTTGTTATTTTTTGTAATGAGAACCATCATCATCACTGTGGAGAGAACCAGACTATGGATTTATGATTCAGACTGAGATGAAAGTTGATGTCTTGTAACAGCTTTTGCTTTCAATATATCAAACTTTTGTTACAGGTTTTTGCATATCAGTTTGCAATTAATTATCGACTACTTTAGCTATCATAATTCATTGCATGTTGATGTGACTTGATTTATATGTTGTCCATATTTGATATCTCTTATTTAAAAATACAGCAATCACTTTAATTCAATTTGATGAATACAGGTTTATGTTTTTCATTAATTGAATTGTTTTGCACAAATTGTTGCACACAGATTTATCTAATTGTGATGGTTTGTAAATCATAAAATTGTTGTTATTTTTATGTCTTGTTTGTCCTGTCGTTTAAATTTGAAGAGAACAGTTGCTTCTTGTTTACAAGAAGCTCGTGGATAATTCAGTGCGGGTTTCGTCCCACCGAACAGCTGAAAAACTATTGGATACAGGACGAACCTGAAGCATTACGTCAGGTCAGTTTGCTATTTGTCATTTAATAGTTAGCTTATCAGTGTTATTTAAGTAGTTTAGAGAAATATATTAGTTTAGATTCATAGTTAGAGTTATTGTTTCTTAGCTTAGATAGTTTTATTCTATTTCTTTTTCATAAAATTATAAAAATCACAAAACAATAGTTCTGCTGTCTTGGGACAGATTGCAAATGATTTTTGCAGGTTTTCATTTAAATCTGTAATCTGTAAATATTGTATATTTGTAATTAATGCTGATTCTATTGATAATTAAACATTTAATTTTATAGAATTATAGTTGTATAATTTAGGTAATAGATTGTATATTTGTAGTTTAGATTTGTTTATTAGTTTGTTTTAATTATTGTTTTCGTTTAGATTAGTTCCTTAGTGTAGTTTTTTATTAGTTTTCTAGGACTTATATCAGCCAACGAAGACGCTAAACCCATCAGGGTGGGTTATCCCAAATGGCTTGGGTTATTTAGACAACCCCGGACCGGATCCACTCTTCCAGTTGGCGAGCGTTAATTTTCGCCTGTCAACAGGAGTGTATGGAACTGTATACTACAACTAGGTACCATCCTCACTAAAACTATTATGAACATATTTGTTGATATACTCCCCCCCATTGTTTGTACGAAGGATGTTGATCTTCTTCCCAGTTTTTGTCTCTACTAGAGCTTTGAAGTATTTGAGATTCTCAAAAACTTCAGACTTTTTACTGAGAAATTAAACCCAAGTATAGCATGATTAATAATCAATAAATGTAAGGACATACCTTGCTTTGTTGAGGGAGGGATGTGTAAATGGACCTATGAGATCACTGTGAACAAGCTCTAAGGAAGAGGAGGCTCTCCTTGCCTTCCCCTTTTCAAACTTCTTTTCGGGATTCTTGCCAAGAATACATCCTTCACAAACCCCTTCAGAAAAGTGAATGCCTGGCAATCCTTTGAGCATTCCTTGCTTGGAAAGTCCCTACGTGTACCTAAAGTTTAAATGGCCAAATTTTGCATGCCATTCTCTAATACTATCATCAGCATGCATTAGTAGTAAAGAGGAGTCATGGTGAGAAAAACTAGTGAATTTATACAACCTTGATTTGTGATCTACCTCATCAATTGCAAGAATGAAATTATCATGCATTTCAAGTACATAAACTAAATATGATGTAAATTCAACCTTTTTACCTCTTTAAGTGATTTGATAAAATGAGAGCAGATTTATATAAATTTTTGGAACATGTAAAACATTCTCAAAAATTCCATTAGGTAGTTCCACTCTTCCCTCTCCTTCTATTGCTACAAGAGTATCATCCCCCATGAGAATCAAGGGTCTTGAGAATGAACTCAAAGAAGTAAATAATTCCTCTTTGGATGCGATATGATGTTATGCACTAGAATATATAATCCATTAATAAAATAAGGAATTAATTGCAACCAAATCATGATGATTACCTTTCTTAGGAGCATGATCTTCTTCCTTATTCTTCTTGGCTCCTTCGGGAATGAAGTTGATCCAGGTGGATATTGGTGGCCACCCACATGTTCCAACTGGCTCCTTTTGCCATTTTTTTTTCAACACATTCTTCTGTACTTCTTTGTAATTGTGGTTTCTACACTTTTGGGGCTGTCTGGATCCCTACACCTCTTCCAGGTGGCTACTAGTGGCCTCCCACCTAATCCAACTGGATTATTTTGTATGTTTCCATGTCATAATATCTTGTTGTACTTACAAGGCCGTTTTGGGGCCCTAAACAGTGCTATTTTGGCTTGCCATAGTCAAATGGTAGGACTAAGTCAGAGTTTGACATTGTAATGTGTAGTTCTCAAAAATACCTTTCCAATGGGCTATCATGCGCCTAAAACAGAGATTGCATGRAAACRTTACGACCCMGGGAAGTTAATGTACTAACTTACCCAAACGGGGCCCACATAACTTTTGCCGTTTCATCTCCCAGGGTTGGATTTTTGGATTTCTAGGGTTTTGGCATTCCTATTTAACATAAAACGGCCTTCATAGCCTCATTGTAATCATATTCAGGTGAATGAGTGTATTCATCACATATCTTCTCAGAGATAAACATGCCACCATTCTAGCAAGTCTTTCACTCTGTAATTTTATAGTCTCTTTACAATTATTTCATTAATAGAAATCAAGTGTTGTTGTATTTCTTTGTTTCTGGAAATTTTCATGAGTATTTCATTTTAACTTCTCTTCTTTCATTTCGTTTTGAAAAATAAATCTGTATCAGTGGTATCATAACAGGCTGTTCTTGATCATTTTTTAGGTCATGTCCCCGACGAGGTCTGAGTATTTCCAGTTGGGTCTCAATTTTTTCTCTCTTGAGGATAATCACTCTCGCACACCCAAGAAACCCTCGATGGCAGTAGAAAATAAATACGGCAGAGAAAAATATTCTATTATCCTATTTCTTGGGCAAACTCTCATGCGATAGAGGGATGAAATGATGGATAATTTTGCACACATTCTTCAACACTTGCTGATAGTAACAGGAACATCTTCATCAAGCAACCACTTTGGAGGAACCTTTCCCTTCAAGGTAGAAGTTAATTTTGATATTCCCATATTTGAAGGTCAGATAGATGTGGACGCCATAGAAAAATGGTTAAATCTATTAGAAGGTTATTTCTCTATTCAAAATTTCTCCGACAGGGAAAATATCACCTTYGCACTCCTCAAGGCTCTCCCCGATGTCAAACATTGGTGGGAAACTTACTGGGAGAAAATTTCCACAGAGGAATCTGGAATATATAGGGCCAAGCCCTCTTGGGAATGTTTTGTGGATGTGATCAAAGAACAATACTATCTTGTTGATAACTATGAAGACTAGTACATTAGATGGACCACACTGTGGCAAGAGAAGAGAGAAACAATGTCAGAGTTCACAAATACTTTCCATACCTGGCGCACTGTTGACGATAAAAATTGCAACGAAGATTTTGTCCACAAAGTATTTCTAAAGACTATTAATTATAAGCTAAATGATATATATAATACTAATAGGTGGGACTCCCTTGTAGATTGGAGTATCAGATCTGGTTCTGAATTAACGTTTTACTGATGTTCGACACCACTTACAGGTTTGAGCATGATTGATGACCAATGTTGGTTCTATTCGTGACAAATGGATGATGGATAATGAATGTATGTGTTAGTTTTGTTGCTCTAGGATCTAATTTCATGTCATAATGGCTTATGATATCCATTGTTACCTTTGCTATTTACTCCTTGATTTATTACTTGTGACACCTGCAAAAGATACATGCTAGTAACATCAAATAAGGGAAATTGAAAGTAAATAAGCAATATGAACAAAATCCAAAAGAAAGGAACTATGATACTATGCTATACGATACTGCACTATGCATTTGAAGTTTAAAAATGAATGGTGTTAATCCTAACTAACAATGTTAATGGCTATGTGATATATTGATTCATTTGAAGGGACATTTGATATGTGTTATGGTATGTTTGGCAATGGTTAACGTGATATATGGTGGCACACTTGGCAAGTGATTGATGGTAGTTTTGATGCATAGATTAATTGGATGGATTAATGAAGGGTTGTTTGGTGTGTACTAAGGAATTAAATGAGTAAATGATGGAAGCGATGTGCATTTACTGCATGTCACTCCATACCTCTCCCACTGGTCGCCACCCTAGCTTGGCTATTGTGTTTCACTGTGGTTAAGCTCTAATTTTCAGGCAAGGGAAGAACTTCTCAACCAAACTCTCATTTTTAAGGCTTTTGGTTATAGGTATGTCTTTTTCTCCATCCATGAACCCACTCTGGTTATGAAATAGATATTGTCTTGGTGATGTATGGGTCTATGATTTTCTTGAGACTGGAAACTGTGTAAACTTTTGATATTTATCTGGAATGGATGGTTGTGTGGTTTTCATTACAATGATGGTTTAAGTCACAGTTTCATTGATTATTCTGAGTTCTAGAAGCCATGAAGGATCTATGTCATCCTTATTGGTTTTGGTTGAAGGGTTTCATTCAATCTGTTAGCACTCTGTAATTTTTTTCCAGCTAATAGACAAACGACAGAGGTAATTGTTTCAACCTACTTTAGAGCTGAAGCACTAGCTTGCTCAACTCAGAGAGGGATCTCTCATGTCACTTGATATTTATTTGGAAATTGGTGGCTAGATTTAGTTTGTTTTGGAGGTTTTTATAAAATTTGTTGGCCAACAAGAGGAGGGACACTCAAGGCTATGGAGTCAAAATTATGAAAATGAATGAAAACATTGATTGGAAAATAGAACTCTCTAGAGGATAAAGGCTAAATGAGGCAATGAATCTGAGTTATAAATTGAATTTGAGAAGGGTGTGTGAGGAAGGATAAAACAAATAACTGCATCAGAGCATTACTGAAATGAATTTTGAATTAGTTAAGAAGAAATACACACAGTTTAAATTGCTAAGCCAAGAGCATCATAAGATGAATTTTGGGCCTTTAACTCTCCAATTTAAACAAAAGAAGATGAAAATGAAATAAAATAACACAGTAAATACATACAATGAAGGAAGACAAAACGCATATCACCACCATTAGTACCTTTTCATAGAGACTTCAAAGCTTCTGCATTCAATTCAGCTACAGAAAATTACAATGGAGTTCAAAACAACCAGAACTGTGCCCTTGCACTTCTGCCCATACTAATTCATTTGGAACCTCTAACACTTATACAATTCGAGTTCCTTTAATGTGCAATAGGTTACAATAACTGAAATGAAATGTTTCAGCTTCCAAAACTGGTTACAATAATTACAAATGACAGTTTTCAGAAAAAATGTTTCATGATCCCTGCAGATTCCTCTGACACTCCATCTCTTTCCTCTACCACGTTCTCTTTGAAATGCCACTTATACTCTTTAAAATTTAATTCCATTTATCGATATTCTCATTAAATATTTGGGAATAATATATTTCAAATAAAAATAATTCCCAAATAATTTTCTATCCTATAGAATTAAATTTCCATAATTTAATTCATGCCCATGGTTTTTAAAACCATTTATTTGCTTTCTTCTCGTGGTTTTGAAAACCATGTATTGTTTTCCCCATTTACCCTTTCACTATAAAAAACATTTACTGTTACCATTTCACTATGAAAAACATTTACTGTGTCATGTTTTTTCCAATTTACCATTTCACTGTGAAAACCATTTACTGGTTTCTGTCTCATGGTTTTGAAAACCATGTGTTGTTTACCATATTTAATCTTCTTCTTTTACTTCTATAAAACCTTTGGATAAAAAATTACCCAAGTCTTCCTTTCATGTGCATCTTCCCATTTAATCCTTTTCCATGAAAATAAACATTAATATCTTTAATTTGTAAAATGTGAATTTGACCTCTGTAAAACAATTTCACCGTGAGGAAGAATTTTGTTATTGGAAATTCCATAATCATTATTGAAAACATACTCGTGCACATAAAACATATGATAAATGGTTTCATTTATTGTATCGGGCTTGGGATGGATTGGTTTAATCCAAACTACTTTTACCCCCGATATGAACCATGTAAAAACACTTGTCCAATCACCAAACCACCGGTTTATTCCCCGGCCCGCCTTCACATAATTAACCTCCATGTTAATTCTATGCCTGATATGTATGTGTGCCCTCCATCTAACCTTTGAATTTTCCGCATTATAAATTGAGATTCGTGCCTATGATTTGACGTGATTCCATAAATTAAATATTGGATTAAATATTAATATAAATATAAAAATATAAAAATATTTATATTAATAATAATAAACCCTTTTTCTATTTTCTAAGGACTTTGGGCATATGAGGCTTAACACATGACTTTGTGGATAGGATAGGGGTGCTTAATAAAAGGAATATTTTTTTATTTTCAACGGGAATATGAAAATAAGGGTAAAAATGAATGAAGTGATGGAACTAAGGGATTTAGATAAGCATTAAGGCTAGGTATAAGTTTGGGATATTCGCCAAATTTTT
>JASDQU011401602.1:0-21065 GCA_032191745.1 Picea mariana | reverse complement strand
GCAAAACCTCAATGAACTTTCATGAGAAACCTAATAGGATTAACTAAATGGACCTCTTAGTCATTATCTGAGATGTTCCATTATACATTGAATAACTGAGATTCAAGTCTAATGTGGATGATGTCACCCTTGGGATAATTGCAAGCAGTTAATTATGTGCCTAACAACTCTAAAACACTCTCGTACCACCTGCCTTCCTTATACTCTAAAACTATCAATGAACAATAAACATCATTCTAAATATTTTAAGTAATACAATTGTTGGCACAGGGGCATACCTAGGGTTCAACGCTTCAACAACGCACCCAAAAAACCCTAAATACCGACCCTTTTGGCAACACCTGCGAAGTAGGCGAAGTCTCACCCAAGGTAGAGGCAGGGGGGTTACAAGACTCAGGTGTCTGTAACCAAGTTGGGACATATATATGTGATTACAACACTTCACAAGTACTTTAATAACACTTAGAATATTATATGCATTAGTTCACTAGTTTTATTAACATCGCAGAAAAAAACCTGAGATAGATCGACACAGTAACAGTAAAGATTAAGAACTTCAACTACTTAGCACACAACAAAGATTTAGATCTAACATTCATTCATCCTTAACATATGTGAAGCATTAACCATGTATATATCTATCTAACATACATAATAGGAAAATCAAATTCATAATATAAACAACACAACAAAAAGGAACCGGAAGACACAAGATATATGTGGTTCACCCCAGTGTGGGGCTACGTCCACCAACTTCTTCATATTATTTATTAGTCTTCAATATCTTACATTCATCTGCTCATGTGCACTAAGTCACGGAGCCAAGCTTTGCAGAGGACAGGAGATCTGTGCACTGAGCGCCAAATCCTCCTTCCCAAAACTAGGTCACAACACAAAGCCAAATTTCTCTATCAAGCACATAGCCTTACATACACAACTTGTTGCACAAAGAAAAACACACTACTTGCACTTAGATACTATCTTATATGTGTGTGTCCTACTACCATAGATTATTATCTATTTATACTTTTACAATAGGGCCTAAACATGGGTAAACCCATGAGCTGACATCCCATAACCCATTACAAAAACCCTAAGAACTCCTTGCTGGGTCCACAAAGCCCACAAAATTAGTGAGATCTGTGATCTCATCTCTTCCTGGGCACTCCTTCCTCGATCACTGTGTCGAAGTCTAAAAAGTGGTCAAACCTAACCAATATTTCCTCAAAACTTGGTCGAGGGCCAACAGGCCCCCAACACTCACCTATGACTCGTCCCGAGTCACTCAAGTCTAGGTAACATTACTTCGAAGGCCTCAATGTTCACTCGAGTAGCCTCGACTTACTTCTTCACCCGAGCATCCTGCTTATCAAGCTCTTGAATCATCTACTCTGTAATAGGCCCTTCCAGGAATTGTTCCACTATCGCAACCACTTGGTCTAGTTGCGAACCTTGTCCTTCAATTTCTTCAAACACATTGCAGGCCTCATCCTGCATAGGTTGCAGATTTTGCACAACTTCCATTACTCTTCCCTTGATGGAAGTAATTTGTTGTTGTATCGCGCATTATTCTTGTGATCTTTTCAATCTCTCAACTCTAGTGAGTAGCTTCATTTGTGCCTATATTGACATTTCCTATTATTGTGCCTCCTATAACGACACTTCTAGTTTTCTTAGCTTTGGGTCTTCTGTGAGGTGTTCATAAGTCTGCGTGCTTCTATCGCTCAGTTGTTTGCATTATGAGGCGAGTGCTATGATCCTTCCAACTTCATTATTAGCGTCTTCCTCCCTCTGATCGCACACCTCCTGTGGAGTGCTCAGTACTTCTTGAATCTCCAACTCTGTTATCCTATCTTGAAGATGTAGGATGCCCTCAGCGAGCTTTGCCACTTGAATCTCAACCGATTCTTGTTCCTCCTGTGCCAAGCTGAGAACAGAGTGAAGTGCTTTGTTCACTGCTTCTTTGACCACAGTCTACTCCACGAGCAGCTGGTCCTTTTCTCTATGTATCTTCTCTTTGTCCTGCTCGAGCATTACCTGAAACTCATCCTTCTCATTTTCATAGGAGGTTACATAGTACCGTGCAACTCGTATTTTCTCTAATACTTTCTCTTTCTCTTACTTCAACACTTCTATAGCCTTCTCCTTTTCCTCTTGGAAATTTTGAAGTCGGGCCTCTGTCACATATGAAAGTATTCTTAATTGGGAGGGCTCATCCCCTAATTTTGCAATCTTCGACGAGGAAGGCATAGTAGGAATTGCATGGACAGATTGAATAGCCTGATGTATTTCCTTGAATTTCTTCTATACCCTTCCATACAACTCCTCCTACTTCGCTCCATATCTCTGTAAGATATCTTTAGACGCATCCTCCATGGCTTCGCGGAATAGGATGATGTCATATTCTGTGAGCGTGGCCTCTAGCTGGAGCTTACTAGCACAAGTCTTCTTTCTTGCCAAAGGTTTCTGAGGAGAAACCTTCCTCTTTTGTAGTGTTTTAGTAGGGGTGTATTTTGGCAGTGTAGCTTCACCTTCTCCTTTTTTTTCTCCTTCATCCCATCCTCCTTGTCCATCTTCTTGGTCTTCTCCTCCTCCTCCTCCTGTGGGTGAGCCAGATCCAATTTCTTCAGAGGCATTATCCTCCTCATTAGTCTCTATATTTTGGTCTTCCTCATTTTTCTTCTTCTTCTTCGCGCTGGTTTGTCCAACATGATCGACCTAGGTGACCAAGGGGATTCCTATGATGTTAGGGTTGGATAATTCTGCATCATCGACCGGTACAAGGAAATCCTCCGACCACACCTTCATGATCTACTCCATTTCGTCGCCTGTTATCTTGTAATATGATTGAAACTCTTCCTTTCTCTCATCTTTGCATGAAATGATATATATAAAATGTCGATCTGTGTGAAACTTCGCAAAAGTTCGGTACTGGTGCAAGGTGCACGGTGTCATGCATGGAAAGGATTCAATGGAAACCTTCAATTGCTGATAATAGGCATGGAACATAGTGTTCGACTTTCATTGCTTTGACATATTGTTGGTGTACCACAAGGTTGAAAACCTAGCAGCCAACGGCTCCGATGGTTCTATCTCCGGGAAGGTGGCTCCTTCCGACATTTTCCATGTGACTAATGCAATCAATACGAGCAACCAGCAAAAGTGAAACTCGTATCCCTGATCCTAAGCTTCGTGGCAGTCTTTAAAGATCTCATTGACGAGGTAACTCACCCAATTCATTTGCATTCCCTCCATGCACTTTCCTGCGAGGTCTACCACAAACCCAGTGACCTGTGTGGGGTGATTCTTTATTACAATCTTGTCATCTATGAGTTGGCAAGCGAGGTGCATTGTGCCATATTGGATAGAGGCTACCTTGTAGCCTCTCTTTCCCTTCTCGACTTTGCCATATTCTTCCTTGATGCGCTGGGCCAGAGAACGATCCGAGGTCTTCCCTGGGTAAAACTGTTGAGGGTCGGGTCCCTGCATGCTTAATCCTCTAATCAGGTGGATCATCGTTGGATCCATAGTAATCCTCCTGTCAAGCTATAGGTATCAACCATGGTAGCACAAAAAGAGGAGTTTAGCATAAGCATTAACCTCTTGGTGTCGGCCAAAATGGGGAAGCTTCATCACATTGAATATAGTGGACTGCATGAGCTCCGTAATTCAAGGCTGGGAGACAAGGTGAGGCTTCTTCCCAATGGTCTTCGTCAAGTATCTATGAGGTGTGAGCATCACATAGTTCTTTCTATCCGCCAGATTAAAGTCATTGTTCTTCAATAGTGGGATCTATCCCAACTGACTCCCAACTACGCGTATTCCTTTCGGGATGTACGTGGTGATCAAAGTGTATTTGAAGTCTCGTGGGATGCTATCGCGGTGAACTGCGCCAACCAAAGGCGAGATATAATATGGTAATATTGACGGGATCTACTTCACATTCACCATATCTCTGCGATGCTTACTTCGCCACTCAATCATGGGGTTAGTACGGCCAAAATGTCATCCAGTCGAAGGGGAAGGCTGGAGTCCCCTAGTTGATGATGCCTGTACTCCTTCAGGCATAGATTTATCAACCATAAACTTATTAAGAACCTCTTTGACAAAATTCTCTAACTCACTGCATTCGCCCGACATTCTCAATTTTAAACAGGCAGGTCGGGGTAGGCGAATGGGCAGGTAAAGTAAAAAATGGATGGTGAGGTCTGAGAGCATGGTTTGATACACAATCACTTCTCTTCTTGTCTCATATAATCATGGGTGGAAAAAATTGGTCCCGACGCAGCGTCCGACGGGTTAAATAAGCGAGCGTCGTAACATATTCTTCCAATGGGCATGAATTCTTCCATTAATGTGAATTTATCTGTTATGGCATGGTCTCAAAGTCCCAAATGCGGTCCATAGTGGCAGACCCAGGGTTCAATGCTTCAACAACACACCAACAAAACTCTAACTACCGTCCCTTTCGGCAACACCTACGAAGCAGGCAAAGTCTCACCCGAGGTAGAGGCAGGAGGGGTTACAGGACTCAAGTGTCTGTAACCAAGATGGGACACAGATCTATGATTACAACACTTCACAAGTACTTTAATAACACTTAGAATATGATATGCATTAGTTCATTCGATTTATTAACATCGTAGAATAAAACCTAAGATAGATCGGCGCAGTAACAATAAATATTAAGCACTTCAACTACTTAGCACACAACACAGAGTTAGATCTAACATTCATTCATCCTTAACACATGTGAAGCAATAAACATCTATAGATCTATCTAACATACATAATAGGAAAAGAAGATTCATAATATAAACAACATAGCACAAAGAAACCAGAAGACACAAGATATACATGGTTCACCTTCGTGTGGGGCTACATACACCAACTGCTTTGTCTTCTTTATTAGTATTCAATCTCTTACATTCATCTGCTCTTGTGCACTAAGCCACAAATCCAAGATTTGCAGAGGACAAGAGATCTGAGCACTAAGCCCCAGATCCTCCTTCCCAAAACTAGGTCACAACACAAAGCCAACTTTATCTATCAAGCAGAGAGCCTTACATACATAATCTTTTGCACACAACAAACCACACTACTTGAACTTAGCTACTATATTATATGTGTGTGTCCTTCTACCATACATTCTTATCTATTTATACTTTTACAATAGGGCCTAAACATGGGTAAACCCATGAGCTGACATCCCATAACCCATTACAAAAACCCTAAGAACCCCTGGTTGGGTCCACAAAGCCCACAAAATGAGTGATATCCGTGATCTCAGCTTCTCTTGGGCGCTCCTTCCTCGATCACCGCATAGAATTCCAAAAAGTGGTCAAACCTGACCAATATTTCCTCAAAACTTGGTCGAGGGCCAACAATAATAAAAATGAAGTATTAGGAAGTACAATTAAATCCACCGAGGTACTGAACAAGCCTGTTGGCAGCGAGGCCATGCTTGTATGGTACTAAGGTAAACCCGTCAGGGTACTGAACAGGTCTACTGGCAGCGAGGCTATGCCAAGTAAAGGGAGTTGAAAAGAATCAAGTGGCACACCTAAAACTGAACAAAAACCCTTGGGTCTCATTATGAAGCATTATCAAATCAATGCTAGGAGATGACCTTTATATCTCTCGGATGATGTTCTTAAGAACCTTCAAGTATCCACTTTAGAGTTCTATGTTTAAAATAAATAGGTTTTCATGAAAGTGGGACCCTGAGTATATGTAATTCACCTTACCTAAGAAAGAAGAGCTTCATCTCTAAAACCTTGGATAAGAAACGAGTTAATCATCCTGGTATATATTCTTTTATGTGTTCCTCTCTTCAAATGAGATCTAAACTATGCTCATATCACTTTTATTTTAAAGGTAATATAGCAAGGGGAGCCTATTAGTCAAAGTCATTATGAAAACTCTTGGCCACTATCCTATAATAATATTATATTCACATCCATCCCTTTATCCTAACTATGATCCACAATAGATTGGATAAGACTTAACATCAAATCACTAACAGATCTAATCTACTACTCATGACTCCACTTTTCCATCATAACTACTTTGATATGGGTAAGAAGTGTGAAGCATAGGCCAGGAAGTTTATATTGTATAGAAGGTTACTTAAAAGAGAACTTAAAGAGATGAAGAAAGGTGGAACTTCAGGGAAAACTTGATCGAGTGAAGAGTATCATCAATTTTGAAATTTTAAATATCATTGTTGCATGAGGACATGCAATGACTTAAGCATGGGGTAATGTTGAGTCTCCATTTTGACACCTTTATTACCCTATATTATCCTCTATCTGAGTCAATTTTACCTCTCACATGTGCATATGTTGACCATTTCCTCCACAAATCCACTTAGTGACCTTGTCCATGTGCATAGAGAGGTAACTTATGTTAAATCATGATTTGTTTGATTTTCTTGATTTTCTTGATTAAATGATTGATTATTTATGCTCCTAATTACTTTGACTATTATTAAGAAGCTTCATGACAAGGCATCACCTCATTCGGTACTTTCGTTGGTCCTGTAATGTAGCAACCAACTGATCTGGTACCAATACTCCTCCTATTCCGGTACTCTGTAGTGATTCGGTACTACCTCTGCGTTCATCCCGAACTAGCTCTCCACCTCTTCTGGTACCAGCTTTGCACCTCTTCTGGTACCATCTCTGCACCTCTTCCGATACCAACTCCATTTGATACCATCTCTGTGCTTCATCTAGTACCATCTCTCCACCTCTTCTGGTACCATCTTCATTAGGTACTAGCTCTATGCTTCATCTAGTACCATCTCTCCGCCTCTTCCGGTACCATCTTCATCCGGTACCAGATTGTGCCTATTTCAATACTAGCTCCATCTGATACTACCATTGTGTTGGTCTAGTACCCATATTCATGACTGTGTTCATCCAATACTAAACCCCTTCCTACAGGATTCCGGTACTAACTGTTCTAGTCCGGTACCAACTGTGCTAGTCCGGTACTAGACATAACTCAGAATTTGTGAATGCTTCTAGAAGAAAATCAGGCATATGGGTTTTGTCCAGAACGATTTTTTCATGTTGAAATGTGGTTCATAATTCACCCAACTTGCATGTATGGATCTCCAGCTCAGGGGGAATGATTCTACCAAAATTAGTGAAAATCTCAAACGACCAACTTGTGCCTCGATCTTCGTGCATATGGTATAAGATATATAAATTCGAAGATATGGGTTTTTTCTAGAATATGGAAATTGAATAATACTCAAGAATTTTTTCAAAATTAGAATTAGTTTGGAAGATATGGGTGGAGCCCTAACTTGAATCTGCCCAAATTGATGAAAAACAATGATTTTTGGGATTTATCTTAAAATTGTAAAAATTGTTTTCTTAGTTTGGGGATTCGGTTTCATCCATTCCTCCATGCATTTTATGTATAAATAAGACCTCATAGGTTTGAGTAGAGGAGGAATTATTATGTTGTAAGATTGGTTCTGGGGACAATGATACACATGGTTATTCCGAATGAAATGTTGAATTGTTGATTCAATCGATCAATTGAAGGAATACAAATGATATTTTGTGCAATTCATGGGAATCAATAAAGTGCTTTAGTTTGAAATTTATTTAGAGGTACCTTGTTGGTTTGGCAAGGGACCACCACCCCAACCAAGGTAAACCTCCCTGTACATGTCTTTGTGTGTGTTATAAGTCAATTGTGTGAGTATGAACATTGAATAGTTGTGTGTTATAAATGATTTTCAAGGAATTTTAATTACAGTACATATTTATTTGATTTTGAATCAGTGTGAGTAAATGGTTACACAGTGAACAAAGTAGATACTTTCATTTCCATTTTTGCAGATTGATATTTGGTTAACAAGAGTTGGATAGATGTGCGGGATTGTTAAATATGCAATTGTTATTGTTTGGAGTTTATGATTGTGGTGTTCTTACTAGGTATAGGAACCATAATAATTCATCCCTCACCTTCATGCTCCATGTAATGAAGTCTCTTAATCATATTGATTGTTTCCTGTATTAAAGAAGATTTGATTGGAATTGATAGAGTTATGATTGGTTTCTTTCTAAGAGTGAATAAATTGGATTGTTGATTACTGTTGTAAATGTTATAAGAAGTAGGATATAAGTTCATCTCTCCATTTCATGAGCCTATAATGAACACACTTGTCATATAAGCAAGATCCTTTTCAATTGAGTGTTTGTTTGATAGTTTTGTTATCAGTTTTATCTTTTGAGTTTGAAGTTGTGTGAAGCATTCAGATATTCTAAAACATAGTATTTTGTTATTGATTGTTTAGCTATACTCATCAAACATAGGAACCTATCTTTATTAGCAGATATAGTGCATCATCTCTACTGATTACGAATCCCGATCGATAATTTATGTTTGGTAATATATTATGCATATAATTGCACCAACATGTATTTTTTTATCCATTGTGGCTTTATTCAACTTTCTAAAGTCAATACACAACCTCAATTTTCCATCCTTCTTTTTGACAAAGAGTACTAATGCTCCCCAAGGTGAAACACTTGGGCGTATGTACCCTTTCTTCAACAATTCTTCCAGTTTCATTTGTAATTCTTTCAATTCTGGTATAATCATTCTATAAGGTGTTTTTAATATTGGGGAAAATCCTGTTACTAAATCAATAGAGAAATTTATCTCCATCTTCAGTGGCAATACTGGTATTTCTTGGAATACATGCTCAAACTCTTGCAATACTGAAAAATATCCGAGGCTTGGACCTTTTGTCTTTTATGGCTCTTCCACATGAGATGCATACAACTGACATCCTTTCTTGAAACATTTCTTCAGTTGTAAGAATGAAATATCCCTTATATAAATGGGTCTTGGAATTCCTTTCCAAGTTCTTTGTTTTCCTTCTTCATTAAGACATGTAAATGTCTTGTTATAAAAATCGAGGACAACATGATGCTTTTCCAACCAATCCATTCCAATTAGGATGTCATAAGATCCTAATGGGGTGATATTCATATTAACAATAGTACTCACTCCATTCATATTTATTGGACAACCTTTGATCATCTCATTGATCCTTCTTTTGGTTCCAATGGCTAGCTAAACAAAACTTGACTTTTCAAGATTAGTTTTCTCCAAATGTAATCTATACACTATTTTAGGATCAATGTAACAATGACTTTCTCTTGAATCAATTAAAATAGAAACATGTTGATTAATGATCTTATCTTCCTCTTCGATCATACAGGATTGTTACTCTGCTTGTCGATCTTCTAAGGATTCATATATTCTTCCCATGTCTTGTACTATTGTAGCCTCTTAGATGTTGTGCTTGGTCTTCGCTTTATATCCTCTACATGATGGAAATCCTTTTATAAGTGATTTTCCTTACACCCCTGTTGGTACACTAAATTATCATTATTTCTAACCTTTCTTGACACATATTTCATCCATTTCTATCATTCTTTATCACGTCATTTATCATAATTTATCATATAATTCCATTTTATAATTATTTATGCTCTTATGGGTAAATAATATTTGTTCTCCTTTATTTTTAATAAATTGAATTTTATTGTTTTCCCTCGAACAAGTTTTGTGGAAACGTTGGTCGTGTTTGACCATTTTCTAGACTTCGACAGGATGGTTGAAGACGGAGCACCCAAGCGAAGAGAAAATTGTGGGATCTCGTCCTTTTTGTGGGATTTTTGGGTTTTAGGGTTTATGTAAAGGGTATGGGATGTCGACCCATGGGTTTCCCCATGTTTAGGCCCCTTTTATAAATAAGTAGCTAGGCGATGTAAGAAAGAGACCTAATAGGACGATGGATTAGTGCTAATGTTAGCTATGTGCAAGAAGATGTGTTAAGGCTTGCAGAGCTAAGTGCAAGTGTTTTGAAAGTTCTTTGTGCACAAACCATGTAAAGGCTCTGTGCTTGGACCTAACTCGGGGAAGGAGGATCTGGCGAGGTGCACACATATCTCCTGTCCTATGCGGATTTGTCTTTGTGGTTCTATGCATGTAAGAAGATTGAAGGAGACTAATAAATAAGAAGAAGAGTTGGTGGACGTAGCCCCACATTGGAGTGAACCACGTATATCCTGAGTCAATGTGCTTTGTGATATGTTGTTTATGTTGTTTATGTATTTAATTGCTTAAATCCATTGATGCTCAAGTGCATTATGTATTTAATTGTTTGTGAATGAATGCTAGATCTAATCCGATGTTCTGTGCTAATGGTTATATATTCTTAGATCTTGAGTAATACTGCATTGTTCTGTAACAAGGGTTTAACCTGTGATGTGAATAAGGGTTAAAAGAATAATGAATGTTAATTGCTAAGTTCTCTGTTAAGTATTCTGATCACATATCTATGTCCCAACTAGGTTGTAGACACTTGAGTCCTGAAACCCCCCCTACCTCTACCTCAGGTGAGACTACATCTACTTGCAGGTGTTGTTGAAAGGGTCAGTAGTTAGGGTTTTGTTGGTGTGCGCTATTGAAGCATTAAACCCTAGGTCTTCCCCTGTGCCAACAGATGGTTCTGTTGCTAGGACCTGAAACTGTGATTGCTGGGAACTGAAGAAAAGAGAAAGATTTGTGCGTAGATCTATTGCTGTAGTGCGCAGTATTATACTTGACTTGCGAAACTCTATGCTAAGAGAAGGAAGCCCGATCTGAAGAAAGAGGTAAGATCTTAAAGCTTTGTGCTCTGTTAAAGGTAAGAAAAGTGAAAATTTTTGCTTCGAAAGTATGGATCTAGGTATGTTTAATAGATTTGGTCCTAGTCTCAAAAATAGGGCATAGCTAGAAGAAATAAGATTTGATATGAATAGATCTGATAGAGATAGTGGAAGATATGTTATTCCTATGCATAGAAAAAACAATTGGACTAACAAGTGGATGCATGACCCTAGAAAGAATTTTTGCAAATTGCAGGTCCATCACTCTGATCTCAGTGCACACTACAAGAAAGGTTGGGGATCATTTAAGAGAAAGAGAGGATTGACACTTTGTTATAGTTGCAGAAAACTAGAACATCTTGCTAATGAATGCTCTGGTAGAGGTCCTACTTTTCTTTGTTGTAAATTTGTTGGTCATGAGGTTTTGGATTTCCCTAGAATGATTGCTAAAAATGAGAAGATGAACTTGAGAGAAGCAAACCATGAATAAGGTCAAGAAACTAAGGATATGTTAGAGAATCGAACAGAATCAGAGACTATGTTATTACAACTGAAAGAAACATTGAATGATCATAGAGACATCAATTTACCAGAGATCTTAAAAGAAAAGCAGTGCATAGAAATAAGAATAGGAGACTTTGACATAGACTGTGTCTTGGATGAAGAAAAACATGTGAACATTATTCCAGAAAGTACTTGGGAAGTTTTGGGAAAGCCTGTTATGATTCCTTCATTAGGAGGGATAGGCTTTTTTAAAGGAAAGATGATAACCCTATGTGGAAGACTTACTCATGTAACTATGATTGCCCATGAAACATTGACTGAAGAAGACTTTGAGGTCATTAAGTTTGTTGAGAACAACACTCCTTTTGCACTTTTTTTTGGAAAGACCTGGATTGAGAAAGATCAGATCCGAAGGAAAGAAGAAGAGGAATCCATAGAAAAAAAATAAAAAATTAAGGGACTTCATAGCCGAGAAAATAGAGCAACTAGTACAAGAACAAGAGGATAAGTAGAAGAAACTGAGGGCCAGAGACTTAGCTGAAGTTGAAAGAACACAAGAAGGCTTAAAGAACCTAGCCACGAAGGAGAAAAGAGAACCTGCCCCAAAAGTAGTAAGAGAAGAGATATTGCATGTGAAACTTTTGAGAGAACATCAACAGTGCGAAGTTACTATGCTAAGAGAAGATAAGAGTACGAATGAAAAGAGGAATCCAGAAACTCAGATCACATGGAAGAAGGTTAGAAATATCGATAAGAAGAAAGATAATTTAGAAATACTACAAGAGGTTCCATTGAAGACTTCGCAGGAAGAAGGCTTGTAGAAATTGAACATCGCCAGAATAGCAGAACAGTGCAGAAGAGAACTTTGACTCGGCAAAGCTATATGACCATTGGAGGCATCCTGACCATTAGAATGATGCTCTAGAATGGTTAGAAACATAGTTATCATGGAAAATATCACCATGAGACTGTTGAGACCGCGCCATAATGGAAGGAATCATATTGATTGAGGCTTTTCGATTCGTTCGAGGAACCCATTATGACATTGTTTATTTAATCCGTCGAATGCCTCGCTGTGGAAACTTTTGCAAATTGTGATTATTTGAGCTAACAAGAGAACTGATTGCTATCATGCTATGTTTTTGAGACCTCACCACCCATTTTTCTTACGTTAAGCACCCGTTCTCTTACCAGAGATAATTGACCGCAATCATGTATGTCAGGTGAACATAGCGCAATAGAGAAGTCCGTGGAAGAGATTTTGATAGACCTTATGGCTAAGAAGGTCATGTTTGTAGGAGTATAGGCCTCTTTGATGATTATATTGAAAACATATCCCTCGAATGCACGTTGATCCAGTCGTTCTGGGCCATTTTGAGCTGCGACGGAGAAGAGAAGCAAGCACCGCAACGCCCTGGCGAACGTGAAGCTCATCCCATTGGTCTTTCCCGACTACATCTTGCCTCTGGTTGGCGCAGTTAGTTGTGACAATGTCTCAAGATATTTTGAATACACACTCATCAATACGTACCTCCTATTAGTATCCTATAATGATAGGAGACCTGATCATCCAGATATGATTGGTGGGTGTCATAATGAAGTTCGTGGCTCGTTGGTCTTGTTGTCTTTTTGACATAAAATTTTCCAAGTTATGTTTAGTAGGGAACAACATGGATCACTAGACAAATGATTTTTTGAGTTAGAGGTTTTTAAGAGGATCTTTAGACCTACCTTTTCCAAAGAAAGTGATGAGCTTGTATTTTTGTTAGAAAAACTCTAAAAATTTCACTTGCGACAGCTAAGGGCATTTTTCACAAAATATTCCAAGCTGCCGAAAGTTGTCTCTTTCGATAGATAAAACAGTATGTTTGAGGTGTTTTAAGCTGTCGAAAGCACAGAGGTGGTTAATGGTCAAACTGTCCCATCGGATTCTCAAGCTGCCATCGGTACACAGCATCATCATCCAAAATGCTGTCGAAATCAGCTGAAATAAAATCATAATACGATCTGGGCAAGTGATTGTTGTCTGTTATGATTATTTAATAACCCTAATCTAGTAGATCCGATCCCCATAAGATCGCATCATTTGTATTTACCTGATCCATCACGTGGTTTTTTCTTTTCGTCTTAATCGAATGGCACAATCATCACTGTGATTGGATTTTCATTCTTTATCAAGGATTTTTCATTCAAATCTTTTTCTTCCAAATCATGCATTTTCCCTCGCCCGAAATTCAATTCATTCCCTATCAGCACCACTACATCTTCCCACGTCCGATTTTGTTGTAGTGCAGGTATTAACTGTTATTGCAAATGAAGAGGGGATGAAATTTGCTTAGGAAGGAGCTCAGTGGCATAACTTATCTGGAATCTCACCCTGAGATTTTCTAGATGTTCAGAGATTTTGGTTGTTATAGGTTCTGTGAAAAACTCCAAGGATTTCATCAAGGTGTGGTTGAAGCATTCGCGTTGACCTTTGACAGAGACAAAGCCAAAGTTGTAACAATTGAAGTATAGGTTGATGAAGCAGTTGTTGCAGCGATGACAGAGATGCCAAGGACTGGTGAAAGATGGTTCAAGTCAACCACTATCAAAGATATTGAGTTCAGGTCTTATCTCAAACCTTTACACAAATGTATCACTTTGAAAAAGGATATCCCTAGATCCTACTTGGAAGAGAAGTGGCAATGTTTGCTCAAAGCCATCCAGGTATACATAACTTGTGAAGGTAGATATAGTAGAGTAATGTTCTACCATTTCAAGCTTATGAATCATTTCACAGGTAGGTGTCCTCTGAATCTGCCCTTCTACCTTCACAAAAGTCTAACAAAGATGACACACCAGGTCCAGGCCATACCTAGCAAGGTGCAGAGTAGACTCTCCCATCACAGTCTTATCAAACTCATAGTGTTTCAAGAATTACAGAAGAGGGATAGGAGTTGGGAGTATCTTCTTTTCTAGGGTGAATTTGAACCAGAACCCCAACCCAAGGACCATAAGAAGACTTCACTCATTAATTTTTCAACACCACAGAGCAGTAAAAGAAAAAGGAGAGCCATTTCCCCAGTAATTATAGAGGGCCCAACTTCTTCTTCAAAGTCCAAGAAAGCCAAAAAGATGCTCGTTTTTAGCCAAGATACAGAAGGGAAAACTAATACTTCTGGTAAAAACGTTTTGAATCTTCCTTATACAGATTCAAAGGAGGATTTAGAGCCAGGGGAAAGGGAGGTTCCTGAACAAGATGCTTTCAAAGAAACACCTTTTCCATTAGAGGTCCCAGACTTGGAGATTCCTGAAACATCAACCAGTAGGCACAGCAAGGTCAGCAAACCATCAAAGATTGAAAAAATCCAAGAAGAAATATTAGAGATGAAGATGCTTGAGAGGGTCATTAAATCCCAAAACCAGACTATAAGAAACACCTCAGATGAGGTAAGGGATTGTTTTGAAAGATTAGCTAAAATGCATGTAAAGGAATAGAAGAGGAACAAGAAATTGCTCAAGGAAAATTGTAAATTGCTTAAAGTGGTTAAAAGTTTGAGGATCAAACTGAGGCTAAAGAATCCTAAGCCAAGAGCACATTCTAATTTAAGAGCTCTAGCTGAAGTTGATGAGAACCTAAATGAAGACCCTAAGGAGTAGGTAGGTCGAAGAAAGTTTCTTTTTGCTGTTTTGGATAGTGGTGGAAAACTCAGCATTTTCGGCAACGTATTCGTTTTCCTCAAGGCGTTGTTAGTTGTTGAAAGCTACGCTTTAGACGACTAACCCTTTTCTTTTTTACACCTATAAGCTACCAAAAGCATAAAGGATGACAGAGTGTTCATGTTTTGCACAGATCAAAATTTTTGGTGTCGAGATTTTGTGAAAGGGGTGCCAAATGAAAGATAAAGATTAAAGGGATACAGATCATCACCCTTTTCAAGTTTTTGAGGCAGGTATTAAGGAAAAATGGTTAAGTGGCTCTTGAAATTCGTGGTAAAGATTGTCCATTTGTTACAACAAGATTTCAAAGTGCCTTGTCATCTTCTTGACATTTATTGAAGATATCGTAAAGACCAGTAAAGGGAATGTTATTTCTCCACCTGTCAATGTGTTGTCTTCCTTTCGAATGGAAAAGGACTCTATTGAAACAACACTCTAGAAATCAGGAGAAGTTTTGCATGTGTCATTTCTGTTATAATCAACCCTTATGTTTAGGAGACCATCTATGACATGTGTCAATCATTGTAATTGTTTTCTATTTTTAGAAAGCAGGGGTAGAGTTCGAATTTTTTGAGGACTGATAGTATCTTTACCTTTATATACACATGTAAAGGATGAAGGGGGGGTTCGACCTGTGTGAAGTTTTTCCTTTTTTTTTTGGCTGGACTGTGGGCCTTTCTACTCCAGGAGGTTTTTGTCTGTAATTTTTGAATGACTAAACAATAATAGAGAAAATGATTTACAGGATTCTTGTGTAGCAGCGTTGGTGGTGTGTTCCTTGTCTGTCTTTAGTTATCTTTCTGCTATCATTCAAGCAATTTCATTTCTTATTATTGAAAGAGAGTAATGGAGAAGAATTTATGCATGCATACTCTTTGTCCAATTTTTCAATAATCTATATGTTATTTGTCTGAAGCTTTACAAAGGAATTCTTAACTGCTCCTCTGTTCAGTGGATCTCTCCCTTTTTACCTTATTCATAGGCACTAAATCTAAGATGATCCAACAACTGTTACTATATTGCCCTGTGGAGACATTTACCTCTAGATCTGATTTTATCATTATCTTATAAACGGACCCCATAGCCCAATGGTGATCTGAGAAACTCGTCAACCACATCCTCATCTCAATATTTCAAAAACCCCAACCCCATACTTTCATAGCTAGCCTAACATATATCCTATTTCAAACCAAGCTAAATTGTATAGAGAGAGCCCTCTCTGTGTCTTGGAGGGATAGATCCAAGACTCCAAGTGGTTTGAGGTTGCCTCTATGACTGCCTCCGCAGCCTTGGGAAAATTACAGAGCGTTAACACATCCCAAAAGGGATACACGCACTAGGACCACATCTAGGACTGATCCCTGATCTTAAGATAAATGATTTTAACCTAGGAGACAGAAAGAATTATGTGATGCTTTCACCGCATAAGTACTTGAAAAAAATGACGGTGAAGAAGCCAAAGATATTCCCCCAGCCATGGATCAAGGAGATTGCGAGGTCCACCATCCTTAACGTTATGAAGATACCCCACTTCGACAGACATCATGAGGTCAACGCATGTGTTAAAATCCTCCTTTCATGCTACCATGGAGGTTATCTCTGGTTGGATAGACGTGTGACTGTGGATCTAGTGTTGATCCACATGATCACTAGATTGAGCGTGAAAGGACCAGACCCTCATTAGTTCTATCTAGGAAAGGCTGCAGATCGCACCCTGGCGCAGCGAATAAAGGAAACATATGGCGATGTGGAAAAGGGGGAGCTGAGATACAAGGTAGCCTCCATCCAAGATGGTCAAGTGTGCCCAACTTTCTAGTTGATCACTGGTAAGATCGTCAGGAAGAACAAACCAACACAAGTCACGGGGTTTGTTGTCGACCTTGCAGGGAAGTGCGTTGAAGGTATGCGGATGAACTGGGCGAGCTACCTCGTCAACAAGTTGGAGAAGGACTGTTGTGAAGAACAAGACCAAGGATATCAATTCAAGTTTCGCTGGTTACTCATACTCATAGAATTTGTCACTAGGGAGATGCCATAGGGAGCGACATTCCCTGAAATCGAGCCATCAGAACCACTGGCCACAAGGTTCACCACCTTGTAGTATTCAAGCAATATGGTGAAGCAGTGGCAGTCGAATGTTGTATTCCACACCTACTACCTATAGCTCACGCGTGCCATTGAGTCATTCCCCCAAATGACGTTGAGTATGTTAGCAACAATTCTTGTCTCGGGCATAAGAGTATCCAGGTTTGCAGGCTGCACGAGAAGTGCCCAAGCGTAGCACAAAAAAATATCGTTTCAGGCTACCAATCAAGCGAGTGGGCAAAGTTATGTTGTTAGCGGCCAAAATCCATCTATAGAGAAGATCGACGGTCGATAGGTAATCGCAGTTAGTAGAGTTGCGCCAGGATTAACGCAATGGATAGCGCTTATATCACCGAAATGATCCAGGCTGTCCGATCAAGGAGGGGTACGTGGAACGCGATTAGGCTCTATCGCCACTTCGCCTATCATGACTTTGAAGAACAAGGACCAGCCTCCTCCTAGCCGCAAGACGTGAAGTGCCGAAGGCATCCAGGACTCAGGCCCACAGTCTCGCTGAAATGATCTAGGCCGTCTGATCAAGGAGGGGTACATGGCACATGATTAGGCTCTATCACCACTTCGCCTATCGCGACTTTGAAGAACAAGGACCAGCCTCCTCCCAGCCATGAGAGTCGAAGTGTCGAAGGCGTCCAGGACCTGGGCCCACAGTCTCGCCGAAATGATCTAGGCCATCCGATCAAGGAGGGGTACATGGCACATGATTAGGCTCTATCACAACCTCACCTTTCGTAACTTTGAAGAACAAGGAGCAGCCTCCTCCCATCCACGAAATGTGAAATGCCGAAAGCGCCTTTGAAGATAGGCACAAGGTCACAACCTGTGGTCACTTGGGGGCGATAGAAAGAACTGCACAAAGGGCCAAAGTGTCGGGTTTAGCTATAGAAGGGATCATCGCATTCTCCAAAGACTAGTTCAGCTCGACCTTGATCTTGGTGTTCGCTAAAAATAAATGAAGGTGGATGGAGGTAGTTGAAACCTCGGCTCACTCATTAAATGCAAAGCATGGAGGTTCCGGCAGGAAGTCTGCCCGAGATGGTCCTGTACGCTGGTTTTCTCCAAAGAAGTCATGCTGAGTTATCATCTGACCAGAGGAGTATGCACACGCTATTTTAGCCTTTAATGTTTTAGCTACCTCCCTTGCAAAGGCCATGAAAAGTTAAGGTGACGTCTGACAAAGTCGTTCAGGCTAGATTTGACTGAGGAGACGCCATACCTTGAAATTCTCGAGACACCTCTGCTGGGCGAAAGTGGAGGAGTATATGTAGGCATTTTTTCCACTTTTGTAGAGATCGNCCCAATTGTAAAGTTTCTGAGGAAGCTCTGGTTATGTATTTTGATTTGAGACTATCAAATTAATGGAAGTCAGCTTCTCTTTCCTTTTATTTTGTTTGTTAGCTGTTTTAAACACTCGACATTGGAGGATCCAGCCGAGGGTCGCACATTGTAGGATGACGTATGGTTGGTCACTGAAATCTCTGCACAAGTCTTAAGCAGTCCCCCACGTTGTCTTTTTCATCTTACACTGAATGATTCAGAATTGGAGGATCCAGCCGAATGGTCGTGGTTGCATAGTATGATAGGTTTGATCAGTGTGCAGTTATCACTTTGTCATTTAGGCACATTTTAGTGTCTTGTTTTTCTTTCCCGAGTTGCTGGAAGGCCTGATGCCCAGAGAAGTCTCCCCTCTTTTCTCCCTAGTCTTCCCTCTACTCTCGCTTTAACTCAAATTCCTGACTGAAGTTAGTTATGGCCCTCACTTCCCTGTGCATTTCTGGCCTAGTTTTCTGAGTTAAATGATACTGTTCTGAGTTCACTCACATCTGATCACCCCATTTAAAACAAAATCGTGACATAAATTGATTTGCGTCGGGATCTTCTCCTGCTGTAATCCAGGAGTGACTTCCAATGCTAACATTTCTGGCGCCGCTGTCGGGGATGAAGTTGAAGATTTTCCCCGGGATTGAATGACTTTGAGTCTCAAATTCTGAAGCTGAATCAGGCATTAGATCCCTTTAAGATTGCTACTGTGCACCTGGCGACTCCACTATGGGGACTCCAAGGTTTCCACATCACTATTTCAGTTGTGGCTACTTTAGCACGCCTGAAAGCGGACCCAGAGGAGCTTTCTCGAGAAGGTTTCAGCAGCTACTTTCTCAGCCTGAGAAGCTTCCTGGGGTAACAACAACATAATATTTGGCCTTTGATGGTGAGCAAGGACCAGGCATATTCAAAGCTGTGAATCTTTCACCTGGAGACTCCATGATTTGAGGATCGATTGGCGACTCCACTAACTCGATATGGAAAATATCTTAACTCAAAGGTTGGCTTTCTATGACTTTTACCAGATAGTTGGTTTTCCTAATCCACTGCTAGATAGATATGAATGGGAAGATATCCTCCCTGAGTTTCAAGCAAAAATTTTGGAGGTACCAGCTAATCATTTACTGGGCTTTCATGAGGTTATTCATCGATTTAATATCATGCATGAAGATGTCCAGATTAATCTTTTTAAGTATTCATTAAAGGGAGCTGCTGTTGATTGGTGTTGATCTCTTCCCACTGCAAGCATCCATTCTTTGGTAGGTTTTCATACAACTTTCAATTCATTTTGTAAAGATTACTTCCCAACTGAGTGTTTGTATGAAAACTGCTGTGATGAGTTTTCTTTGCTTCATAAAGCCTCTGCCGGCCCTGAAGACCATGTTTGTGATGAAGCCTTTACTGTGGAGGAAAGCATTTGCTATCAAAATATAGAGGCGTTGGATGATATTAATTATGTTATCCCTATCACGAAAGCATCTAACATCATTTCAGATACATCTATTCCTTTATATGTTCATAAGGATCAACATGCCTCTTATGAGAATTCTGAGTTTATAGAGAAGATGTTTTCTATAGTAGATGGCTCTCCTGAATATAGGGTTGAAGCAGATGTTCCTAGTAGCCTGACTTATGATGACGAAGACCTTCCATTTTTTAAAGAAGAGATGGTTGTGGAAGAGGATTCTTATCTTTTCCTTCAAGAGATTGCCCATGATATATTTTTACCTAGGATTAAAGAGAAAAATATTATGTATGAACAACTAGAAGCAGCAGTTACCACTGTCCCTGAAATGGATATTTTTGACAATTATATTCTCAATGGAATCACTATTCTGGAGGTTGATCATAGAAATGAAGGGAAACCTTTTTTGATGAATATTCTAGTGATGATGAGCAACAAGCTTATTCTATATTTGATCACTATGAAGACGCTGATCGACATGACATCAAGCAGAGCTTTCCCATGGTCCCTCTTTATGATGAATATGAATCTGATCCTTGGGAGAGCCATGGAGAAGAGGAGGAGGAGCCGAAGATGTAGTTTATAGAATGCATAGAGCCAGTCAGCGAGCAGCCACCGCCTGAGATCAGTCAGCCTACGTCAGCTATCCACCCACCTGTGCTTACCAGAGATATTCAACCACACATGAACAACTGTATAGTAGAGGAGGCCTCTTGTCACCAATTTTCTGGAGTTTTCCACTGGTCCTATGAGCCTGTGAAGGAATACATGGAGTTGTATTTCCTTCACAATTTGGAGCTGCTCTATTTCATCCCAACTTCAGCCTATAAGGAGGAGCTGAAGAGTGTAATCGTTCTGTTGTCACGGTTACACTATCTGTTGGTGATCATCGACAGAATGAATCAACTTCTATTCAGGAGGTTTCTTGAATGGCTATGGTGGAAGTTTGCTTTCACCTAGCCCCCATGTAAAGAATTTTACTAGTCTAGGACTGTACATAAATAAGCTCTTTTGAGCATGTACGTTTATTGTTTCTATTTTACTCTTAATTTTCGGCCTATATTTTAAGCTGGGTGTTTCGCCAAACTCCATAGACCAACAACAAGGCACTGGAACTGCAAAAGAGTCCATAGAGCATCACAGGGACGAATCTATCCCCCATGGAGCCTAATGTTAGCAACAATTCTAGTCTCGGGCATAAGAGTATCCAGGTCTGCAGGCTGCACGAGAAGCACCCAAGCGTAGCACAAAAAAATCTCGTTTCAGGCTACCAATCAAGTGAG
>JASDQU011401601.1:14587-25119 GCA_032191745.1 Picea mariana | reverse complement strand
GAGGAGGTCCAAAGACAGGTTCAAGATCTATTAGACAAAGGATTAGTCAGAGAAATCTTGATTCCATGTGCAGTACCAACTCTACTGAGTCCGAAGAAGGATGGAGGATGGGGAATGTGTACAGACTCAAGGGCCATAAACAAGATCACCATCAGATATAGATTCCCATTGCCAAGGATGGATGACCTGATGGATTGCCTAAGTGGAGCAAATTGTTTTTCAAAGATAGATTTGAAAAGTGGATATCACCAAATAAGGATGAGAGAAGGTGATGAGTGGAAAACAACATTCAAGACAAATGAGGGGTTGTATGAATGGCTTGTTATGTTGTTTGGCTTGACAAATGCCCCGAGTACTTTTATGATATTGATGAATGAATTATTGAAAGATTTCATTGGAAAGTTTTTATTGTATATATGGATGATATATTGATCTTTAGAAAGACTAGGGAGGAGCATTTGAGACATTTGACATTGGTTATTAGGAGGTTGCAGCAAAATAAGATGTTGATTAACCTGAAAAAGTCCTCTTTCATGAAGACATAACTCATTTACTTGATTTTTTTTATTTATTCAAATGAATTTAAGATGGATCCCGAAAAGGTGAAAGAAATAAGAGAGTGGTTGTCACCAAAGAATATCTTTGAAGTAAGAAGCTTTCATGGATTAGCAAGTTTCTATCGGAAGTTCATCAAAAACTTTAGTGGGATTAGTGCTCAAATGATGGATACAGTGAAGAAAAGACACAAGTCTTTCAAATGGATAGAAGAGGCTGAGAGGAGCTTCAACATATTGAAGGAGAAAATAACGGAACAACCGATTTTAGTTTTACCAGATTTCGGAAAGACATTTTAAGTGAGATGTGATGCGAGTGGAGTTGCAATTGGAACGGTCTTAAGCCAAGACAACATACCTATTGCATATTTCAGTGAGAAGTTGAATGAAGCTAAAAAGAATTACTCCACATATGACAAAGAGTTTTATGCCATAATTCAATCCTTGAAGAAATGGAGACACTATCTCGTACCCAAGGAGTTTGTTTTTTATAACGATAATCAAGCTCTACAATTCATAACTAGATAGGAGAAATTAAACCAGAGACATGCTAAGTGGATAGAGTTTATGAAAAATTTCACTTTTGTCACTAAACACATTTCTGGTAATGCTAACAAGGTTGTCGATGAATTGAGTAGGAGAATTTTGATTCTGCAAGAATTTCAGGTCAAGACCTTGGGGTTTGATCACCTTAAGGAAATGTATCACTACGATCTAGATTTTGGAGAGACATATGAAGCATGTGTGAATATTGTATTCAGAGAAAAAATCTAGTGGGATGAGTACCTAATTCGGGATGGATTGTTGTTCAAGGGATGCCATTTGTGCATACCAAGATGCTCGATGAGGGAGAATTTGTTGAAGGAAAAGCATAGTGGAGGTCTAGATGGACATTTTGGCCATGAAAAAACATTTGCCCAATTAAACGATTCATATTATTGACCAGGTATGAGAGAAGAAGTGAATAGGTTTGTGAAAAAATGTAAGATTTGTTAGTATGCCAATGGGAAGAAGCAAAACACTGGATTGTATCATCCATTGCCTATTCCAGAGAGGTCATGGGATGGAATAAGCATGGATTTCGTGTTGGGATTGCCAAGGACACAAAGAGGAAGTGATTCCATAGTTGTGGTGGTGGATAGATTTTTGAAAATGGCACGCTTTATCCCATGACAGAAGACCAACGATGCAACACATATTGCGAATTTGTTTTTCAAAGAAGCTGTGAGACTCCATGGATTTCCCAGGAGTATAGTTTCATACAGGGATACCAAATTTGTCGGTCATTTCTGGAGGATGTTGTAGAAAAATTTGGGGAAAGAGATATATTTTAGTTATGCATATCATCCATACATATATGGATAGATCTAAGTGGTGAATCAAATATTAGGAGATTTGCTGAGGAGTTTGGTCACAAAGCACCATAGTCAGTGGGATCAGATTCTAGCACAAGCGGTGTTCACATACAATGACTTGGTGAACAGAAGCACTGGGAAAATTCCATTTCAAATCGTGTATCGAATGAATCCGAGAGGGGTGTTGGAGTTGAGATATCTGAATCAGAGTGAATTTAGGAGTGCTAGAGCTGAAGACTTCATTGTAGAAATGCAGGAACTTCATAATCAGATCAAGGAGCAGTTGAAGAAGAGAAGCAGTGAATATAAGTGCAGAGTTGATCAACACAGGAGGGAGCTTGAATTTGAAGTGGGATATCAAGTTCTATCAGATCTAAGAAAAGATAGGTTTCCAAGGGGAACATACAATAAGATAAAATTGCAAAAGATAGGGCCGTGTAAAATCCTGAGGATATTTGGTGAGAATGCTTATGAATTAGAGCGGCCAGAAGATGTGGGTATATCACCCATATTCAACATTGTAGACCTGTATTCTTATAGGGAAGGTGGATACAAAGGGTCAAAAGATCGAGAAGAAGTCTGGTGGAGAAAGAAAATTCCTATAGCAAAGAAGTTGTAGATGGAGCAGATCATAGATCAACGAGTTTGTAAGAAGACCATAAGGAGAACGTATTTTGAATATTTGGTGAAGTGGAAAGGATGACCAATAAAAGACGCCAGCTGGGTTGGTGAAGCAGACATCCAGAAGCATGGAAGATCGGTGTAGGATCTCATGGAAAGGATTCCATGAATTTTTTCAACCAGGGGAGTATGATGCAGGAGCATCGCTAGCAAAGAATGCGTGGAGGACAGTAGGGTGCACTAGCGCGTATTTTGAAATATTTTGAATTTCAAAGATGGGGTATTAATGTAACATCTAGAAAAGATTTTGATTTATGAACATATTTAGTGATTGGAGGCTGAGCCATCACATAAGATCGATGGGGGAATGCATTTTTTTTTAATGAGAAGGATTGCAGTACAGATATGGAGCTTTCTCTCTTATCTATCTGACTCCAATATTTATTGTAATAAATGTTAAGTCTAGTTGAAGGCCTTTATTTTACGATAGGATAGAATAGAATAGTTGGAGGGAAGAACTTGAAGAGTCCCTTTGTTTAAAGCTTTGTGTTGTTGCTGAGAAGAGGTTGTTGAATCTAATGTGTAGATTTCCATCGTAGTCAAGAGCTAGGAGCTATAGAGAAGTAGTGTATGAATGTATGTAAAGTTTAATTGAATGGATATAGTAGAGGATTATTGTCCCAAATGTGTGTTATTATTGTGTCTATCTGAATGAGTAAATGGTATACTTTCTGCTTATTTTCAATTGTCTTTGATTTCTTGTTCTTGCATTTATGAATGCATTTACAGGGTTGAATATATGAGTCACTGTGGAGAGTGAATAAGTTTCAATTGTTTCTCTTCTTTGAGCGAGTGCAAGGTGTGCATAGTGTCTGCAAGGAGTGCGTGATCGAGTCAATTTGACTAGAAGCTCATAAGAGGTAGCGTGAAACTTATGTATGCAAGGAGTGCATTGACATTTACAAGGAGTGTGTGACAGAGTTTCAGACTCACAAGATTAGGAGGAGTAGTGTGACTTTAGCCACAGAAGAGAGAAGTGGTTGTAGAATGGTCGTAAAGAGAGAGAAATCGTTCACAAGGAGAAGTTGAGTTGTGGAGGAAAATCATTGCAGGGTGCACATAGGTTGAGATTTCGACTAAGTGTCAAAGAAGATGTTCTGAAGGATGAAGAAGGTTGAGGAAGTTAATATCCAGAGGGAAAGAAAAGAAAAATCTTCAATGAGGAGAACCCCTAAATTTTTTCGCCAAAATCAATGGACAAGATTCGTTCCAGAGGGAGATGAATGATTCCACACCGTCAGATCTGGGAGAACTACGCGGAGGTTGAGTGCAAGGTGTTTCAGCACTTCGAAGTTCAGGAAGTTTGAGGGCTTGGTGAAAGCAGAGCCACGAATTCCAAAGTCTGAAGTCGTGAATTGATCTCAGTTGTTGATTGCGAGGAGAGCACATGGCAGCGGATTAAGGAATCCGGGACTCAGAATTTCGGGAGTTCGTGGGCGAAAGGAATAGAGTTTCATGAAGTCTCAAACCCCAAACCATAGTGGACCCGGAAAATACAAAGGGACATGTGGAAAAAGTTTGAATATTCAGAGAATAGCGCTTCAGGAAGAACTGAAAGAAGAGCTCGGGAGATCCCTGAAGTTCGAATCACGAAGGGATAGACCTACGGTCATAGTCATGGTCACTTAGGGGGAAAAGGGTCCTGTGTATGTATAGTGGTTTTGAGTAACCGCAAGTACCCTTAGAGTCACTACAACTCAGTACCTTGAATGATCCAAGACTGGGAGGTTGAGCATCCCCTTGGAGAGAAGGGAGGTATGCGCCACAAGTGAACCTACTGCAAACTCACCTGAAAGTTCACAATGAATCAAGAAAGTACCTCATGCAATAATCACATATCATTATTCTTTGGAAATGTGGCAAGGGGTATATTATTGTTTTTAGTGCCACTTATTCATCATGTTATTCAAGTTGATTTCAAGAGGCGGGTTTGTCAATTTGAATATAGTGCACTACAAACTTGACTATGCGCTGCAAACTGAAGGATCGCGTTGCGAATCCTTTGTTTTACATAGGATTGCCATGATTTTTTGTTTGATTGCAGCCTCATCCAGTTTAGAATTTTTTTATTTCCTCTCATCTCCTACTTCTAGTGCTTTCATTTTTACATGGTTGTTGTACATGAATACTTCATTCAATAAATCTTAAATTGTGCAAAAATCAAACCAAAAACCCTAAATCTTCTTATTTTCATCATATATCTAGTAACAAATGTTATAAAAGGGTAAATGGTTTTCAAACATCTATCATGGATAGTCATAAGGGTAAGAAGGCTCACAAAGGGGGAGAATTTGTCAGGGCTAAGCCCCATATCCCATAGCTTATAAATTTTGAACCATTTTTCAAGGAAGCATTCCATAGAATGGGTTCCCTAGTTTTTTGTGAGAAGATCCAGAGAGGACACCCTAAGGTTGTAGTAGGAATTAACAAAGGTTTTTAAGGTTTCTTGCATACTTTTGGCTGCAACTGATATGATTTGAATACAAAATGACACCTACAAGAAAGTTCGTAGTGCATCCTACAAAGGCGATGCAAACTGCTAAAATTAAAACAGTTTGCAGCAAATTAGCACACACTAGAGTCATATTTTTATTATAACTCTTAAATTTTGATCTGGGTTCTTCTAAAATGTTTTGTGGAGATGAATCATAATATCATTTCCTTGTTGACAAAAAATCAGCCCGACCCAATTTTTCGTTTGGAAGAAATGTTGAAAACATCACCTACATGAAAGTTTGCAGTGAATCGTAAAATTGCGTTGCAAACTCTGATAGTCTGATAAATTTGAGTTGTAGGAGGGCTTCCACCTATCTGAGGGGGTTAAAATGGTTTCATAGGAGGTATTTGGACATGAGGGACATGTTTTCTATCACCATATCAAGAAGCATGACATGTTTCAAAGGCATTTATCACAATAGACAAGATCCAAAAAAAATGGAGCTAGGTGGATTTTTTGTTTCACCTTGTCATAATAGCTCCTAGAGAAAAGGGAATCCAATGCAACCACTTTGGCTTAGACCTCTTTAGAGTAGGAAGGAATGATGCACTATACATAGAATTTGTTTTTTTTATGAAGGGGTTCGATTCATGATCCAGGAGAGGAGAGAGCTTGAGGAGCAGTTTAGCTACTTATTTGTAAGCCCGGGGGCATGTTTGTAATCAACATTTCTTCCATTGAAGATTCATGAAGTTGTTTATCATATGTTGATTTTATTTTTTGTCATTTAACCATATCTTCTTTCTTAAATAGATTATAGTCTTTGAGGATCATTGCTTCCATTGATTGATGGATTCATGAGAAGCAGAGAATCTATTTTAGCTTGCCTATTAATCATTGTTTATTGTTTAAGCACTCTTTAATATGCTTGCAGAAAGGATCTTTGTACGATGGATATTCTTCCTTTTTGTCACATTCTCTATGCTTCTACCCATAATTATATATAACATTTATCTGGCATACAGTTTGATTTCCTTTTATCTGTAGGATGTTATGACTCCATGCCCAATGGAATGCCTCTATAGATAGTATGTTTCCCTCTCCCTTTCTTACTTAGTATTGTTGATCCACTCAAGTAAAAAAAAATTTTAATAATTTATATTTTGATGGGTATTGGGATTGTTCTTAAAGAAGTCTAAGAACAACTCCTGGTGCTAACATTTTTGTCACTGTTACCGTGGAAAACATTGAAGATATTCCCTGGGATATACGACAAAGATTACTACCAATTCTTGATGGTGAGCAAGGATTGGTGACAGAACAGACTGCAATTTTTCACCATGACGACTCCATATATTTGAAGAACTTCTTGTTGATTCAAATCAATTTACAGGACTCCACTAAGGAACAAGATCAAACAAAAAATGGAAGGAAGACACAAGAAGTCCATGTATCAATATATAAGTTTTCTTCAAGAGATCATATTCTTTTTTATTAGTTCTTTCCTGTCCTTTCCTTCATATATCACAAGAATCATCCTTTTCTTTGTTTATTCTGATGACCATAATCCTACTACTATATTTCCCTCTTTGAAAGAAGAATTTATGCATTATTATTACATAGTTGATGTTGACCCTAGTCCTTCATCTAAAACATATGAGAACAATGTTTGTATTCAAATCCTTCCTGAACATGATCAACCCTGTAACCATGTGAATGATACAACAGATTCACCACCTTCTCTGATCATAGTACAATCTTCTACCACCACTGTTGGAATTTGTAATCAATCCATTGAACCTCACTTTCATCCTACAGATGTTAAGTACAGAAAAAAGAGAAAAAATGTTTAAACCCTTAAAACTGACATCTACTCTTCATCCTTATCCTCCCAAGTATTTAGAATATCTACCTCTTTTTGTTGGAGAAGATCGTATTATAGATGAGAAGCGTTTGGGAGATTTTTAGAATTTCATTGACAATTTGGAAATCATGCATGAGGATGTTTTTATGAGGTTATTTGCCAAATATTTGGTTAGAGATGTTGCTTTGTGGTTTAAAAATCTAGAGGATGGTTATATTGGTTCATGGGATGAGTTATTTGGTGCATTTTCATGGCACTGAGGAGAGAAAAAAATCTCTTGAACAATACTTTGTTGAGTTTTATGATTTGAAAAGAGGGGAGGATGAAGCTCTTGCTATTTTCAATAGGATATTTTATAGTTTTCATTGCAGCATGCCTTTAGATATCTGAACTCCTGAAGTTGTTGCTAAATTGTGTTATGTAATAGCTCTTCATCCAGATTTGTCTCTTCTTCTCCTAGAAAGGAGATATGTCACCTTTCAAGAAATGTTCATTGATGCTCAAGAGGTTGAGGATAATCTCAGAGCCTGTGGAAAATTTTTAGATCAAGTTAAGGATGAGGAGTGGAATGTAGACATAGCTGACAATGAACAAGAACAAGAAGGATTCCATGAGAAGGAGTTGGCATAGTAGCCTATTGAGGAGCAATTTGTTGTCTCTAATTTTTGTATTTATGATCTTAAGGAAGCCTTTTGTTTACCTGTATATTATGAGTACAATGACTATGATGAGGCTAATTTCCAAAAAACATCAACAATATCCTTTCATCCAAAAAAGGATTCTTTTCAGCAGTCTTATCAAAGAATTCAACCCATTTATGACAGTTGAACTCGATCATATGGAAAATTGTGACTTAGTTGGAGGTAAGTAATTTCCCTTGTGATTTTATTCATTTAATATTTTGAAAGAAAAATTTTAAGTTGTTTATAGAGCAGAGAGAGTTGAGCTGCAAAATCACACAAATTTTTTGGAACAAAATGATAACATTATAAGTCAACAACAACCTTTCCATGTTCTTAGTGATCCTATGGTTCTCTATATGGAGAATTTTATTGAGTTTGAAATGCATGATATGGAGAATTATGTTTCCATTTGTTCTGAGAATGATATTGCATTTGAAAACTTAGAACAAGAAAAATCACCATTTCAAGAAAAGGATACAGTGAAGAAAGAAGCTTGTATGTTACTCTATACTTGTGAACATGAAGGAACTATAGACATAGGTTGTCCTTTACTTTTTATCGATCAACAAGTGGTATTCAAACATATTCTTCAAGATCCTTTTGCATTTCTGTTGGAAACATCAGAGAAAGAGATCATTATGAGTTACCTAGAATCAGTCAGTGGAATTGGTTCTTCAAAGTGGATGAATTTTCAGATTGGATTTAATTTTCAATTTGAATTGTCATTAAGTAGGGTTATGAAAGGAATTCAATCAGTAGACAAGGTCCTTTCATTGTTGCACTAGATTTTTTATTTCACTTAATCAAGCATCTCAGAGATCAGGTTAGAAGTAGGGGAATAAGCTCATCATACGAGCATTTTTTGTTTCTTTTAGTTTCTTGGTTTTCAGTAGATCAACAATAAGACTCCATGGCCCAATGGATAAGGCACTGGAACTAACATGTTCTTGGAAGATCACAGGGAGCATGCCATCCTCTATGGATCCAATGTTAGCACATGAAATGTTCAGGAGTCAAAAAAATTCTAAATTTTCTAAATTTTTTGTTAGGTTGGTCGTAGAAGGACATCATTAGTCTCTGTCAGTCATGTGATCAATCCTTATTGTATGAGTCATTTGTTTTAAGTTAAGGTTTGAGGAATGTTCATGTCTAATAAATCATGTTTTGATTGTCTCGTGAGTAAATAAAAATGATCCAAGTCCATGTAAGAGTCTTGTTGTCATGATAATGGTTATCATCATTAGAAAAAACAGGAAAGTGTTGGTCACACCTTTTGATTTAAAGGTCATCATTATCAAAGTGTTGTGTCTCAAAAAGATATACAATGGGTTTTCATTACGTATCTAACCATTTAGGGGTCAAGTCATGTGTCAAGTCAACCTGTTGCAAACTCACGTGAAATTTCACAACAAATCAAGAAAGTACCTCATGCACTAATCACATATCATTATGCTTTGGAAACGTGGAAAGGGGTATCTTATTGTTTTGAGTGCCACTTATTCATCATGTTCTTCAAGTTGTTTTCAATAGGCAAGTTTTTCAATTTGAATATAGTGCATTGCAAATGTGACTGTGCACTACAAACTTGATTGTGCACTACAAACTAAAGGATCGCACTGTGAATCCTTTCTTTTACACAGAATTTCCATTTTTTTTCTTGATTGCATCCTCATCTAGTTTAGGATTTTGTTATTTCCTCTCATATCCTAATCACATTCCTTTCATTCTCATACTATTGTTGTACATGAATACTTCATTCAGTAAATCTTAAATTGTGCAAACTTCAAATCAAAAGCCCTAAATCTTTTTTTTTTCATCATACATATGATAACAATTGTTATAAAAGGGTAAATTGTTTTCAAACAACTATCATGGATAGTCAACAAGGTAATAAGGTTCACAAAGGAGGATAAATTTTCAGGGCTAAGCCCCATGACCTGCAGCTTATAAATTGTAACATCCTCGACCATCAACCCACTTGTCGGGCAACACTACTTCGCGAAACATTTTCATACTTAAAAATATAACATGCATATTAAATCTAATTAACATATTTAATCAAACAACACGGAGTAAGCACATGCTTATTGCTAGTATACATCATCAAGGACATTAACAATAATCCATATGTGCAACAGAATACATGATAACATATAAGCATCACCGGCATGCAAAAACATAATATTAAGCACCAACTAATACGTATCTTTGAAATTGTAGTAATTCCACCAACTACATGTAGACCTTCCATGAACCTCCCATCCTTAGACCGCATTGCTCATCACTCTCAGAAGTAGGTCACCCCCAAGATGGGACTAAGCTCCATCGGGCAGGGAATCCTAGGCTAGGCAAGGTCAACGAAAGACACATAGTTACAGAGGAAGGTTTCTCTCCTAGGAGTCACTTACGCCCATTGCTCACGGATGCTCATTTCCCACATGCCTGTCCCACTCCAAGAGTATACACCTTCACTGTCACCCAGACAGTCCTTCGGCTTCTAAACCTCCCTTTCCTTAGGCTTCAGCAATAGACCAGACTGGAAGTCTCCGAGCTCTGTGGCAGCTACAGGACCCATTCCAGGAGTTCTCACTTCCTCCGCGCACTCTCTCACCTAGAGAGAGTCGCTCACAGGCTTGGAAACCCGTTCTTTTGACCAATTCCATCATAGTGAGGACACAACGACAAGGCTTGGAAATGCACAGTCAATGGCAGCAACCTCACACAGTCATGAACTGCATGGCCACAACAGCCCACTGGGATAGCACAACACGACTTAGGAAATTTCGGGTTTCTCAACCATGCAACACAGGATGGCTTCATGGTTCTGGTTTCAGAGATGCATGAGGGTGTACAGAGATCCCACGTAGAGACTTAATGATTCAAGTAATAATTCCCCAAAACAAACACTGAAACAGAGGTCGATCCTGGACAACCGCGATTTCCAACGAAGGATGGAAA
>JASDQU011401599.1:111807-125279 GCA_032191745.1 Picea mariana | reverse complement strand
GAATAGGTTTCCCATTATCATAAGGATCTATGACTATAAATTTTGAAAATGATGCTCCAATGATACTAAATAATATAAAACAATTTTCATTAGAAAAATTTTGTTGAGTTTTTTGCGGCTTTGAATTTTTTAATAGGGTTTTCAAAAAAAATAAGATTAGATGTATCTTTATTTTGTTTTTATAGAAACATAACATGAGCATGTTTATATATGCCAAACTCTTATCTTTTGTTTATTAGTCCCTGTCGTAGGCATAGAGGGACTATAACGATCGATAAATCGTTGACTACATATTAGTTTGTCCTCTGACCAGAAATATTTGCACAATACCTATTGTTGGAGCTATGGAATTAAAAGCATATATTTTTATATATTAAAAAGTAGCATATATGTACTGATCTGATTGGCTAAGAGATTGGAAGTCTTATTGTCGTCTTTGCCATTCCCAATGTAGTCTATGGAAACATATCCAAACTTTTTCTAGTAGACAGTATGTTTTAATCATATATTTTTCCTGTATATTGCTTGAAGGTCGATTAATGCTACCATTAGTTCGAATGTTTGTATTAGCATTTTCTGCTACTCGAATATATTTGTCAATTTTGATATGTACTAAGCATATTGAAATGTTTTCATATCCAAGCTTTGTATATTTCTTGAAATTTATTGACACTTATTCTAAGATGCCTCAATAGGCCTGACAACATAAATGTTTACATGACACAATGTCATCCAACACCCCTAACATCTTAAATGTTTGCATACCGCAAGGTCCTTAGATATCCCGAGAGTCTTAAATGTTTATGTAAATACAGTTCTCGAAGTACATGCCAGTTCAATAGCCATTGTATGTTTCATCCTTGTTCTACCATTGAAGCTACATACATTGTTTACTGGTTCGGTGACTACTTCTTCTTTGCTGGTTTGTCGGGTGCTCCCATTGTATGTTTCATCCTTGTAATCGTTGAAGCTAGATACATTGTTTACTGGTTCAGTGAGTGGTTCTTCTTCGTTGGTTTCTTGGTTTCTGTTTTTTGTTGTTTCGCTCGCGATTCGACCTGTGCTTCTGCATTTCATCATTTCAGAGTAAGTTTAGATGCCATAGTTTAATTTTGTATTCCTTGTTTGTTGTTCAGTGTTTGCAGTTTGCAAGTAAGAATGTTTGATTATTTGTAGTCGCATGTTCCTTGTATGTTTCCGGTTCCTTTTCTGCTTCGGCTGCAGTTTCATAATCGTTGGAGATACATATGTTGTTCACTGGGTCGGTGGATTTTGCTGGTTCGTTGGTTCTTGGGTTGTTGGTTCTGTTTATTTTCCTGGGATTTGCGCTTTGGGGCCCTGGGGGTGTAGTTCGGCCTCTTCGTGCTTTGTCACTAGTTTGGTACTAGCTGGTTTCTTTTCTTTGATTTGGCCTTGCAGGGTTGGGGTGCAGCGACAATGGTTGGAGCTTTTCTTTATTTTTTTTCTTTTTGGATTGTTATTGTTTTTTGGGGGCGCTTTATGGTGTTCAGCCCTTGCACCCACCAGTCAATCTGCAGTTGTTTTATTTGCGATTTTTGCAGAGGACATTATCTGTATTTCTGTGAGATTTTCCTGGTGCTTGAGTCCTGCCATGAAAGAAAATAGTTGCATACAAAATTGTTGGAGGATTACATGTGAAGTTACAATATCCATTGTTTTTTTGTTGGAAGAAATCATATGTATCCAACCTACATTTATAGGCCATGTATGGTCAGATGTGAGGATATGACATGACATGTTATTTCTCCTCTACATATACTGGTGTGTGCACGATACAATTTGCATTATGTTTGAGATATGATATGTGCAACAAAGATTCTTCAAGATTATATTTTCATGTCTGGAAGCATGTCTAGGCAGTTTGCCACGGAAAACAGAGAACTTGTATCATGGGCACAACAATCTGTGTAGAGGATAAAGAACATGGTTAAAGGGCATATCTGGATGAATTGCCAAGGAAAACCAGAAATCGTTTAGCTGCGGCCATGCAATTGTGTGATATTTTCTACCTTGTAATATATTTTGGCCAGGGAAAGAAAAGCTAGACGTTTACAACCATGGATAGAGAAGTGAAAAGGTTCATGTTTATGCCTTTGTAAACTGTTCATTGAGTCAGTTTTGTTGTATCCACATATTTCTTATTCTCTAGTGAATACCAGCTTCCATTGATGTTCATTGAATTTTGTGGGTTCCCACATTGAAAGAAATAGAGTAGCTGGAGAAAAGGAGGGAGTCTTGATTGCATCAACTGAAGAGGATATAGAAAGGTGCATGCTTGTACTGTTGTTTCATATTGCGCTATTTTGTATTTCATTTATGGTATGTATATGTGTTAAACTAGTTGCGTGCCTTCCTACATGGTAAGTTATCTTGGTTACATACGTTCCTTCCTGCATACTAAGCTAGTTTATGTCTGTTGTGTTTGCGCTACATTGTTGCATTTAAAGAAACAAAATCGCTGGACACGACGAAGGACTCTTTGGTGGGTAAATAGACCTTTTTATTTTTCTTTTAGATGTTTGTTTTCATACTAACTTTCCTTCGTCTCGATTGCATCTTCGACATTGCTTCCTTGGGAAAAAAAGGTTTCTTGGACAGGGAGATGAATTATTCTGTGCAGCAGTAGAGGGTTCTATGGTAAAATCTTCTAAAAGGTATACCAAGTGTGCCAGTAAATTAAATATACAAACCGAGAGGGAGCATATAATATTAGACTTGAAAATGATGAATTCACAGTAATGGGCCTTTCTGCACTCCCTGTTTCTACATTTTCCATTTTCTATTATCCCTTTTGTTTTATAATTCATCTGTTTAGTTTGGTTCCTGAAAATTCCCTCGTGCACCGGTTGGCGGACTAATGGATTGACATATGTGGTCCTGATTCTACCTTATTTCATAGTCACCCACTTTTTCGATTGGGGATGACAGGTTGGAAGGTTGAGGATTTCTCCCCTGGCTTCTGGGGGTCCATGATATACAGATTGGCCATGGTGACCCGTGACCACTCCTTGTTTACTGTTAAACATTTCTCCAGTTAAAAAATTAAGATGCATACAGTTTTACAGTTATTTGGTCATTTCGATGGACAATATACAATGGATATATTTGTTTAGTACTGATGTTCATCTGCACATGCTTGCATTAGAAAAATTTGGACTACTGAGACGACCATGAGTAGTCAGTCATCCCAGACATCAGCAGACCGACAAGGCCAAAGGTAAAGATGCATACGTTGTGCTCTTACTATGTTTACTAAACAAATTTCCTGGAATATATATTCATCTATGGAATGGAAGATATGCTGATGCCATTTGCAATACATGGTTTCCATCTTGCAAGAAGTATCAACAAGTACAAGAGAAACATCAAATGTGTTGCATGTTCCGCAGACCAAGAGGTGCGGTTGTGAAACTGTGGCTCCATAGTTCATCAATACTATTCATGTACTTGTAGCACACTACCATTCACTTTAGTTTTTCTGTTCAAAAAATGTCATCAGGTCTAGAGTTGTGACATCCAAAGTACTATCAATAGAGGGCTTGAACAACCACCAAACTGGACAACTATTCGTCAGGGACATAATGGTTTTCTATACCACCTACTTGGACAAGGAAAACAAAAGTAGTTCCATTATGTGTGCTAATATGACAGACAAGGACACCATGATGATAGTCACACTGATTGTTCCTCCACAACTTGTCTAGAAACATGCCGAAAATATATTGTTGCGTAATGAGATATCCATTACAAATTTTAATGTATTGCCCAAAACAGTATATGACTGTGGTGATTGCAATCGAATTATTTTTCTCAATGAAACAAGCATTGTGGAAAAAATTCCAGTTATTTGTTCAGATTATTGCTTCCTCTCGGACTCGACTATCAAGCGGCTTGCATAGAGCACTGATATTTACCCAATCAGAACGATTGGGGCTATTGTGACACTGGCGAGAAAATTTAGGTCACAACACATTATCCATATAAAGGATTGAGAGTCAGACAACGACAAGGCAATGGTACCACTTTTCATATTCAGTTTTGTTCTTAACTTTCGCATCTGCATATATGTTAGATAAGTTACACAAATATTGCACTGTTCCATGTTGCAACTACAATTGTTCGATACATATTCAGATTTGTTTTCATCAATGGAACAACAATTGCATAGAGGGAAGATTCCACTTATGCTGTTCAAAAATATAACAAAGAAGAAGGATGCTAGAGAAAGGATCTTTCAGACAACCCAGGCAATGTTTGTAATAGAGTTGCAAGAAGATATAGTAGAGGATGTGGACAAACTAGCTAGCTCTACAATTGTTGTGCATATACATCCACAAAAACATCCTCACTTTGCTTATAGAAATAGCCTTCAACAAATTTCTGCACCTGCTTACTTTTTATTTTTTGTTTTATAGGGGAGGGGGGGATGAAGTTGTGTATTATATTGTTCAATGTATTAATCCATTTTCTCGTGTCTCCAGGTTGAAGGTCTTTTACTTGTAGCCAATGTGTACTCAACCCCCTTTGAGCCTGTATGTGCAAAATTCCATTCCGCTGCTTCTGCCTCCGCTTTGATAAGTGATGATATGATTGATTGTCTGGGATGAGATGAAAAATGTCCATATATTTATGGACATTGCGTCAATGGTGTTATCCGAACCATGGGAAACACAACTGTGCAGTGTTCAGTTAGGCAGCCTCTGTTACAAAATGTGCTTCCTGAATTGGCAGAGTTGTCGTATGAAACGTATCTACACAAAAAGGCAAGCAGTGTCTATATGCTGCAATAGCTTCGGATATAGTGCAAATTCACCTTAAATGAGGACAATGTAATTTTGCATATTGGCTGAAGAGGGGCAAAAAAAAAAAATTAAATCAAACTTTGGGAGGAAACAAAAATACCTCATGTTTCTCTGTAATATTTGTTCAACATCCAAATGAATGTTCGTTTCAAGAGAAAGGAATGTGACGACGTCTTTTCTTTGTATATCAAATTGTTTGGTGCAGAGGTCGATGGGTTCTGCTCAATGTAACCTTCTGGGAACTTTCTTCTAGGTTGTTTAAAGCATGGTTGGTTCTTGGTTATCTGGTTTGTCTGTCAGTTTGTATATCCTAGAACTCCAACTCTTATTTGGAGGGCATGGAACAATATAGTTGAATTTTTTTGGCCAGTTGGCACGTAGATCCGCCTGATAATTTCTATGGCGTTGTGACGCAAATGTACTATGTTACTTGTTTTGGCAAATTTCCTTGATCGATGAAGTTGGTCAAATTATTGTTGTGAAATAATTTGAAATCAACGAATATATAGTGTGCGAAGTGAAACTGTCCTATCATACCAACAAGAGGCTCTTAAAATTCAAATTGATCGTTGTTTTTGCAATTTTTGCTTATTTGATGAACTTGGTAAAATTGATATCCTGGAATAATTTGAAATCAATGAATATATATCGTGTGGAGTGAAATAGTTCTATCATATGAACAAGAGGGCCTTAAACTTCAAATTGGTCCTTGTTATTCTTGTGGTGATAGAATTTTACAAAAAAATTCTTTTGTTTCCTTCATTTTTTTTAAAAATAAGCGATTTAACATCATTTAATAATTTAATGTAATTCACTTGTACAATAACAATAGTTAATATTAATATTTTAGTATCTGAAAATAATGTTTTTAGCTGAAGTTAGATAGGATGAGCATTGCTAAACAATTGCAATCTTGAACCTACCAGACGTGGAATACGCAAGTCCACCTGTCAATTTGTATATCGCGGAAGTCTGGGTGATATTTGCAGGACACCGAATAAAAGAGGTTCAAATTTCAGCCCACCAGGCCAAGAACCTGCGATCCAAAAAGTGCCCAAGTATGGAATGAGGGATCCACATATGATCTATAAAATCTCTTGTCTGTTCTTTCTAAAAGTACATGTTTACTATGTATTGCTCGTTTGTCGGGAATTTTTTATATAAGTCGCCCGACCAGATTGTACAAACTTTCTCGTTTATTTAAATTCTGCAATAGCAAAAAATATTATTAATAATTTAGTATTGAAAATCATGTTTTTAGATATGTTAGATAGTTGATAGGGATTAGTATCTATAAAAAATGGCAAACTTGAACCTTCCATCCCTCAAGTCCATCTGTCAATCTGTATATCGCGGAACTCCGAGGGTTATTCAGAGGACAAGGAACAATGAAAATTGCAATGTTGAGCCACACGGCCCACAGGTCTATTTGTCAATTTGTAAATCACGAAGATGTGCATGGTGTTTGTACAACACGGAACAATAGAGGCCCAATTTTTATCCCGTGAGCCCCACAGACCCGATAAAAAAAAATCGCTAGATATGAAATCCATACGGGATCACTATGGGACAATAAAACTGCAATGTTCAGCCAACCAGCTCGAGTCCACCTGTCCACTTGTATATCGCGGAAGTTTGGGTGCTATTTGTAGGAGACAAAACAATAGAGACTCTATTTTCGGCCCGCCAGGCCGCAAACCAAAAACTACCTAGGTATGGAATGAGGGATCCACATATGCTGTATAAAATCTCATTCCATAGTTTATATAGAGACAATGTCCACAAGTCCACGTGTCAACTTGTATATCGTGGAAGTCTAGGTGCTATTTGTAGGACACAAAACAATAAATACTTAATTTTCAGCCTGCCAGGTCGCGAACTCGCGACCCAAAAAGTAACCAAGTATGGAATGAGGGATATGCATATGTTCTAGAACAATGTTTTTGTATAGAGCAGAACAATAGAGGCCCAATTTTCAGCCCGCCAGCCCCAGAGCTCCCAATAAAAAAAAAATTCTAAATATGAAATTCATATGGGATCTCCTCATATGTTGTATAAAATCTCATTCCATACTTTATTTAGACACTATGTCCACAAGTCTGTGTGTCAATTTGTATATCACGAAAGTCTAGGTGCTATTTGTGGGACACAAAACAATAGATACTTAATTTTCAGCATGCCAGGTCGCGAACCCGCGATCCAAAAAGTGCTGAAGTATGGAATGAGGGATCCACATATGTTCTAGAAAAATGTGTTTGTAAAGAGCGAAACAATAGACGCCCAATTTCCAGTTCGCCAGCCCCAGACCCCCGATAAAAAAAAATGCTAAATTTGAAATTCATATGGGATCGCTATAGGACATTAAAAGTGCAATGTTTAGCCAGCCATCCCAAGTCCACCTATCAATTTGTATATCGCGAAAGTCCGGGTGCTATTTGTAGGAGACAGAACAACAGAGACTATATTTTCAGCACGCGAACCTGCGAACCCACGATCCAAAAACTGCCTAAGTATGGAATGAGGGATCCACATATGCTATATAAAATCTCATTCCATACTTTATATAGAGTCTATGTCCAAAAGTCTGTGTGTCAATTTGTATATCTCGGAAGTCTAGGTGCTATTTGTAGGACATAGAACAATATGTACTTAATTTTCAGCCCACCAGGTCCCGAACCCGCAATCCAAAAAGTGCTCAAGTATGGAATGAGGGATCCTTATATGTTCTAAAACACTATCAATTTGTATATCGCGGAAGTCTGGGCGCTATTTGTAGGAGACAGAACAATAAAGACTCTATTTTTAGCCCGCCAAGCCGCAAGCCCGCGATAAAAAAAATGCCTAAGTATGGAATGAGGGATCTGCATATGCTGTATAAAATCTCATTCCATACTTTATATAGACTATGTCCACAAGTCCGCGTGTGAATTTGTATATCACGAAATTCTACGTGCTATTTGTAGGACACGGAAGTCTAGGTGGTATCTGTAGGACACAAAACAATAGATACTTAATTTCCAGCCCGCCAGGTCACGAACCCGCGATCCAAAAAGTTCCCAAGTATGGAATAAGGGATCCGCATATGTTCTAGAACACTATCAATTTGTATATCGTGGAAGTCTGGGTGCTATTTGTAGGAGACAAAACAATAGAGACTCTCTTTTCGGCCCGCCAGACCGCAAGCCCGTGATCCAAAAACTGCCTAAGTATGGAATGAGGGATCCACATATGCTGTATAAAATTTCATTCCATACTTTATATAGAAGTTGTCCACAAGTCCGCATGTGAATTTGAATATCGTGGAACTGTAGGTGCTATTTGTAGGACATAGAACAATAGATACTTAATTTTCAGCCGGCCAGGCCATGAACCCGTGATCAAATGTAATGTTCAGCCCAGCAGCCCGTAGGTCCTCCTGTCAATTTGTATACCGTAGAAATCTAGGTGCTATTTGTAGGACACAGAACAATAGAGACTCTTTTTTCAGCCTGCGAGGCCATCAACCCACGATAAAAAAAGTGCCTAAGTATGCAATCACTCTTTTTTATATTGCTCATTTGTGGAAATACTTTTATATCACTCAGCCGACCAGATTGTGAAAACTTTCTCGTATAATTAAATTCTGCAATATAAATATTTAATAGTAATAATTTAGCATAGGTCAGGTTCTGAAATTGTATATCACGGAATTGTCAGTGCTATTTGTAGAGCGCTAAATAATATATGCCCAATTTTTTTCCCGCCAGCCCGAGAACCCCTGATCCAAAAAAGTGGCTAATTATGGAATTAATACAGAATCGCTAAGGACAAAAAAAATGCAATGTTGAACCAACCAACCCGCAAGTCCTCCTGTCAATTTTTATATCGCAGAAGTGTAGGTGCTATTTGTAGGACACCGAAAAGTAGAGGCTCAATGTTCATCCCGCCAGGCCCAGAACCATCGGCTCTTCACGTGCCTTGGGTATATCTTCGCCCAACCGCTTTTCATACTTTGGTATTTCTTGGAATAGGTTTCGGCATTGTTGCTTCCTTCGTACTTGTTTCTAGATATGCAATAATTAAGCTTTAATGCTAGTAGCCATCTTGCAACAACCGTTAAAACTGTCATTAATGTCCGTAAGTTGAGAGAAGATTTGTCATTAGTAAGAATTAAACTAAGATTTGCCCAGAAGCATGTTATCCTTTCCAAGTATTCATTTCAAAGGCCACGCAATATTTTTTTTTGTGCGCCGACGGGTTGGTTCTTTTAAGAAATTTCTGATTCTTAATCTCTTTTCTTTGTCACCGCCACGTTCACACTTTTTTCTAATTGTGGAATTAGTGAGTTGTGATGGTCACAACTCATTCCGCACGAACCTTGGAAATTATCATTGATCAACGAAAGGCTCGAGGAGATATTCCATTGATATGCATTAAACCATAATTTGCAGAGGCTTATATTATCCCTCCTCGATTTTCATTTCAAACATCATCTTGACCAAACGAAAATTCTAAATAACTTCTGGGAGATGTTCTCTCCACACAGAGTAAACACTTTGGGGAATAATGGCCAGAGGTTCCACTATTCTAGGGAATATTGTTACTATTCATCTACCTCCTCCCAGAAGAAAAAAAGGAGATGGTCCCTTGGTACACTGAGAGATATATTTCAAGCCAAAAAATTCCATCGCAACCCTGAATGGTCAAAGAACCTGCCGAGTTTCAGTCATTGCTATCGCAGAAGTTGATGCCATGAATTCCGAGTCAGAAGAAGATGATCTGATGGATGATGATACAACAATGGATGATGGAACTGCAGAGAATCTTCCCACTCCTTCACCCAAATTGAAATCAACCATAACAAACGGACNAAAACTGCCTAAGTATGGAATGAGGGATCCACATATGCTGTATAAAATTTCATTCCATACTTTATATAGAAGCTGTCCACAAGTCCGCATGTGAATTTGAATATCGCGGAACTGTAGGTGCTATTTGTAGGACACAGAACAATAGATACTTAATTTTCAGCCGGCCAGGCCATGAACCCGTGATCAAATGTAATATTCAGCCCAGCAGCCCGTAGGTCCTCCTGTCAATTTGTATACTGCAGAAATCTAGGTGCTATTTGTAGGACACAGAATAATAGAGACTCTTTTTTCAGCCTGCGAGGCCATCAACCCACGATAAAAAAAGTTCCTAAGTATGCAATCACTCTTTTTTATATTGCTCATTTGTGGAAATACTTTTATATCACTCACCCGACCAGATTGTGAAAACTTTCTCGTATAATTAAATTCTGCAATATAAATATTTAATAGTAATAATTTAGCATAGGTCAGGTTCTGAATTTGTATATCGCGGAATTGTCAGTGCTATTTGTAGAGCGCGAAATAATATATGCCCAATTTTTTGCCTGCCAGCCCGAGAACCCCTGATCCAAAAAAGTGGCTAATTATGGAATTAATACAGAATCCCTAAGGACAAAAAAAATGCAATGTTGAACCAACCAACCCGCAAGTCTACCTGTCAATTTTTATATCGCAGAAGTGTAGGTGTTATTTGTAGGACACCGAAAAATAGAAGCTCAATGTTCATCCCGCCAGGCCGAGAACCATCGACTCTTCACGTGCCTTGGGTATATCTTCACCCAATCGCTTTTCATACTTTGGTATTTCTTGGAATCGGTTTCGGCATTGTTGCTTCCTTCATACTTGTTTCTAGATATGCAATAATTAAGCTTTAATGCTAGTAGCCATCCTGCAACAACCGTTAAAACCATCATTAATGTCCGTAAGTCGAGAGAATATTTGTCATTAGTAAGAATTAAACTAAGATTTGCACAGAAGCATGTTATCCTTTCCAAGTATTCATTTCAAAGGCCACGCAATATTTTTTTTTTGTGCGCCGACGGGTTGGTGCTTTTAAGAAATTTCTGATTCTTAATCTCTTTTCTTTGTCACCACCACGTTCACACTTTTTTCTAATTGTGGAATTAGTGAGTTGTCATGGTCACAACTCATTCCGCACAAACCTTGGAAATTGTCATTGATCAACGAAAGGCTTGAAGAGATATTCCATTGATATGCATTAAACCATAATTTGCAGAGGCTTATATTATCCCTCCTCGATTTTCATTTCAAACATCATCTTGACCAAACGAAAATTCTAAATAACTTCTGGGAGATGTTCTCTCCACACAGAGTAAACACTTTGGGGAATAATGGCCAGAGGTTCCAGTATTCTAGGGAATATTGTTACTATTCATCTACCTCTGCCCAGAAGAAAAAAAGGAGATGGTCCCTTGGTACATCGAGAGATATATTTCAAGCCAAAAAATTCCATCGCAACCCTGACTGGTCAAAGAACCTGCCCAGTTGCAGTCATTGCTATCGCAGAAGTTGATGCCATGAATTCCGAGTCGGAAGAAGATGATCTGATGGACGATGATACGACAATGGATGATGGAAATGCAGAGGATCTTCCCACTCCTTCACCCAAATTGAAATCAACCATAACGAACGGACCTTCCTGGCTCGGTGATTGCAGTCATGACAACACCAAAAGAAGTTTCAGAAAATAAATTGACGGTGAATGCAACAACCACTTTGCACCGCAAAAGTAGGAATTCCATAGTTCCAAATTAGTCCATTTTGGGCGGAAGAGTTTCAGTGTAAAGAAATGATATGTTGATGCTCCCAGAGATATATTTCAAGCCCAAAAAATATTATTTAACATTTTCGGGTATTAGGTCCAAAACTCTCGCTCTTGCCAGACATTTTCCTACTAGTCATCTCCTTCTACCCAGAATGGACTAATTTGGGCCTCTGCAATTGCACGTGCAAGCTGTGCTACTAAATATTTTTGTATTATGCAGAGGCGGTTTCAGCTAAGGGCTATTCCACTTGCCCTGCAACCATTTTCGTCTTCTTTATGAGGAAAATCTTCCGAAAAATATGAATTTTAGTAGAGGATGATGCATCGACGAGAAAACTCCAAGGATCTTGCATACTGCAGAACCTGTGCCTTTGTTTGTTGCAGATTCCTTCAATGTTTTGGCCCGAAGAAATGGGTCCAATTTCTAAGTATAGATGTACAATACTCAGTTTTTTTCTTATTTTTTTATTTTAAATGGATTTGCTATTAAAAAACAATTGCCTTGCACTCTTCGTTGCTGCCTCTTTTCTGGGTTTAACACATATTCTAATTGGCATGGTTCGATGCTCTCGTACTTCTTCGATCTTGTGTTTACTAATACCAATGTACAATGTTGCAGCAAAATCATTATTCTTGTTTCTAGACATGCAATTATTAAATTTTAATGCTAACAACCCATAATGCAATAAGTTTAATACTTGAGTTAATATGTTGCACCGATGGTAGAATGTATCAAGAACATAGTTACATGCACACATTCCAATAAAATCTAATCTTCCACAAAAAATTGTTGGCAATTAGTAGAAAAGGAAATTTAGTGGTTAAGTTGATATGTTACAGTCATGGAATAATGTATCAAGAACATAGCTGTAGGCATACATTGCAATAAAATGTAATCTTCAACAGCGCATTTGCTGACAATTAGTAGATCATGGTTTTGCAATGATGGTGCTTCTTTGAAACCAATTTGTGCTTACGAAAACTGCCTTCTGCCTCTCTATTTTCCCACTCTTTTATTCCCTCTAGTTTCTCTTCATTATTACTTAATCATTTTTTTCCCGACAATGCATTGCTCCGCAGCTTTGCGGATTCACGCATTTGCATTTCCAATGACCGCTTCCCCTTTCTTTAAATTGACTGTCTACTATTCCCTGTCCCACAGCTGGCACCCAGAGTTCTGCTATATACAAATTGACAGGCGGACTTGTGCACTCGTCGGGTCAACATTGTAATTCTACTTTTCCATGACCTCCAAACATCATTCGGAGCTCCGGTATATACAAATTGACAGATATTCAAAATTGCAACCATTCTTAGATCATACGCTTTTCCGTATTACGGTCCACCTATCATGCCCTTTTCTGTGCTACACATTTTTGCACTAAAAACTTTCGAGAAATACAATTTAACCATCCGGTCCTCACATATTTAGTGGAACTATTGTCACCCCATTTTGAAGCCTGTCTGTCTTCTTTCCATACTTCGCCATTTGTTCTAATTTCTTTGGTGAATCATCGGTTTGGCGGGTTGAAGAAATATTTAGTTCATAGTCGTTGTTTCTTGTATCCATGTCCCTTTGCAATTAGTAGTTGGCAATTATATATACGATCTTATTTCCACGTATGCAATTAGCAATTTCCCTGTTCCATAATTAGCCACTTTGGTGAAAATTTACAAATATACAAACCGGTCACTCAACTGCCCCATCATGATCTCTTCCGTTTTACAAATTTCGCACTCAAAAATGCCGAAACATGAAATTTCATCATGCAACACTCAGTTGTCTTGACTATCCCCATAACCCTTTTTTCAATCCCATCCGAGCACTTTTCAGAGCTTGTCATTCTTTCCTTGCTCTCCTCCCTCTCTGTCACCTTCGCACTTGTCTATAATAAAAGAAAATAAAAAGTTTTGTATATATATACATATCTTGTTTCTAAATATGGAATTAATGGCATTTAATTCTAACAAGTCATCATGCAAAAACTGTATATATTGTCTTTGATGGGCGAA
>JASDQU011401598.1:30368-44046 GCA_032191745.1 Picea mariana | reverse complement strand
AAATTGTAATTGATTTTCATAGGAGTGGTTACTAGTTTTCAATCTTCCATTCCAAACTTCTTTAACATTTCTCTGATATACTTAGTTTGAGAAATAAAAATTCCTTGGTTTCTTTGACATATATAAAGACCCAAAAAGAAGGATAGTTCTCCGAGTAATTAAATTTCAAATTCATTCTGCATATCCTTTGCAAATTGTTGGCTTAACCTGTGATCATTAATTCCAAAATTAATATCATCGACATAAACTTCAATTAATAAAATACTATCTTGAGTTAGCTTGATGTAGAGGTTCTTGTCTGCACTTCCTTTTCTAAAACCTGGATGATGTAGATATTTATTCAGTCTAGACTACCATGCTCTAGGATCCTATTTTAGACCATACAAGGCCTTCTTCAATTTACACACATAATATGCATTCTCTGACAACTGAAATCCTCCTGGTTGTTCGATGTAGAATTCTTCTTCAAGTTCCCCATTTAGAAAAGTTGATTTCATGTTCATCTGATACACTTTAATATTCTTGGAGCATGCATAATATAAAATAAATTAGATTGATTCCATTCTGGCAACTGGGGAAAATGTCTCTTCAAATTCGATTCCTTCAAACTGTGTGTATCCTTTACATACCAATCTATCTTTGTTCCTTGTAACATGTCCATCTTTATTCAATTTATTTATGAAAATCCACTTTGTGCCAATCACATTCTTATTCTTTGGTCTTGCAACCAATTCCCAAGTGTCATTCTTCTCTATTTGATCCAATTATTCATCCATGGCCTTATTCCATAATACATCCTTGTTGGCCTCTTCAAAAATGTTTGGTTCAATCATAGATAAGAGTGGTAGGTGTGTTTGTTCTTGTGAACATGTTCTTCTTCTAGTCTCAACTCCTGCATCCTTGTTTTCGATAATATGATCTGAAGGATGATTATTCTGTATTCGTTTGCTAGGTGTATTTGGAGGCACTTGTTGAACTTTCTCTTCTAATTCTGTCTGATCCTCTTCATATTCCCCTTCTACTTCTTCTTCATATTCTCCTTCTTCTTCATAAAGTTGTTCCATTGATTCATTTTCTTCTTCCTTTAATTCTCGTTCACATGTTTCATCAATTGTTACATTGATTATTTCCACAACTTTTTTCAACCTAAGATTGTAACACTTATATGATTTCCTTGTACTTGAGTAACCAACAAGTACTCCTTTGTCCACACGAGTGTCAAACTTTCCCATTCTTCCATCTTCTCTTTTGATGTAACATTTTCTTCCAAATACTCTGAAGTGTTTCACATTTGTTGGTCTTCCTTTCCATAGCTCATAGGGATTTTTGTCATTGTTTTTTCTGAGCATTACATTGTTCTGAATGTGAACTATTGTATGCACTACATGTGTCCAAAAAATATCTATCAATTTGAAATCCATTAGAATTGTTCGAGTCATTTCTTGTACTTCCATGTTCTTTCTTTCAACAACTCCATTCTGTTGAGGTGTCTTGGAAACGAAGAATTGTCTTTTTATTCCATGCCTACTATAGTAGTCCATAAATTCCTTAGAAGTGAACTCTCCTCCATTATCATATATCAAATATTTGATTTTTGAATCCATTTCATTTTCAACCATATCCTTGTAGACCTTGAAGTTTTCAAAAGATTATGACTTATTCTTGAGAAAACAGACTGCAATCATTCTTGTATAATCATAAACTAATAACATAAACTATTTCTCACATTTTAAACCCTTTTTGTATTTGGTCCAACTAGATCAATATGCACAATTTCCAATGGTCTTGTCGTTGAATATTCCTTTTATTTGAACCTGGTTTTTATTTGCATTCTTTGTTGACAATGCTTGCATAAAGTGTTGGTTGGTTTCATGATCTGGGGAATTTCTCTAACTTATTTCTTTTTTATGACTTTGAAAAGGTTATCAAAGTGTATGTGACCCATTCTTATGTGTCATAGCCAACTTTCATCTTCCTTTCCTAGACAACACTTTTTATTTCCAATTTAACTTAATACATATATGTTGCTTGAAGTTCTTGCAACTGTTGCAATCAATTTTCCTGAACCTTGTTTTCTTATTTCAAACTTCTATGAGTCGAAAGTAATTTTATGACATTGGTCACACATTTGACTTAAACTTAGAATATTATGTTTCATATATTCTACTAGTAGAACATTTTCTTCCTTGGTATTCTTGTTTTCAATTCTGGCTGTGCCTTTTCGAATGATTTTAGTTGAATCATTATTTACAAAGGAGACTGATCCATCTCTTTCCTTTCTTAATGTAAGAAACCTGTCTTTATCAACTTTCATGTGTTTTGAAAAACCACTATCAACATAAAAACCACGTTTCTTCTTCTTAGCTTGTAGAGAAAGTGTGCATTCTTCATTGCTATACTGATTATGCTTTCTTATCCATGTTCTCTTCTGAGGTTCCTGTCTGTGACTGTTGTTGTTATGTTGTGGTTCTCTACGAGGGACTATCATTCTACAATCTTTGGCCATGTGTCCAAAGTTGTTGCACTTGTAGCATTCCACTTCAGTGCTCAATTATTCAAACATGTTGTAGCTTACTCTATGTGTTTCAATAGGCCTTCTTGGATAACTATTTTGTGTATAACTTTCAAACTTGTTTATGTTCCTCCTATTAGCTCTACAAATTCTAGATTTATGTCCAAAATTATTACATGCATAACATAAACCAAAAAAGATAGTTTGATAGCTAGGAGTTGAAGATATTCTAATAGGAGTTACTTTTATGAATCCTTCTTATTCCTGAGGCATGTTTGTTTTTTTTGGTCGTTGATTTTGAAATCTAAATCTTCTCGATGCAAAAGTGTCCCTTTAATATTCCTTGTAGGTCTTCCTATTCTCTTTGATTGTTTCTGCATAAGTTTTTGGGTATGTTTCTTGTTCCATTGCTTTGGAGCTTGATCCCTTTTATGTCAGATTGTATCCAAGTCCAGACTTGTCATGATAATGTCATCCAAAACTTTTGAGCTATTCTTCATATTTTTGTTTTGAACCTCCTTTCTCAATGTGCAATCTCTGCTTCCAAATTTCCAATGATCCTGTCTTTTTCTTCTAGTTGTTATTTGAGTGCTTCTTCAATTCTTTTATCTTCTTCTATTTGAACCTTCAATTTCATGATCATTTTTTCTAGTTCTCGATTGTCTTCTTTCTTGTCTAGTTATGATTGTAGCTTCTTGTTTTTCTTCTTTTCGCTTCTTATAAATTCTATGGCACTCAACAATTCTTCTCGATAGTCAAATTATTTATCTTCATATTCTTCTTTGGCATATTCTTTATCAGATTCTTCTACTACCATGAATAGAACTCTTTCTGTCTCATTGACACTGACTTCATCTTCATATGATGAGAAGATGTCTTCTTTGGTGCATAATCTTTTCTTAAAATCTTTCTTTTTGGTTCTTTTACCTTTATATGTTTGTTTTCTATTTGAGTAATATTCATCATTCCTCTTATTTTTCTTATGAGGAATTTTTTTATCAAAATGACCAATACCATCACAATTAAAACAAATCAATGGAAGTTTACCTTTATATTTGTCGTTGGTTCCCTTGTTCAATCTTCTGACAAAGTTGGCCACTTCTTCTTCATCATATTCTGAGAAGTCACTACTGTTGCTATGTTCCTTTATCTTTCCTTTTTGATTTGAGCTTTTGGATGATTTGAAAGTTGTTTCTTTTATATCTGGATTTTCCTGTTCAGTTCCCATTTCATATGCTATGAAGATTCCATGTAGTTCGTCCATTCTTATTGAGTCTAGATCTGTTCTTTCTTATAGAGATGATATCTTAGGATTAAATCTCATAGGTAGAGATCTTAGTACATTTTGAACAATTACAAATTCTTCAATTTATTCTCCCAATCCTATAATTGCTTTCATTGTTTCATCGTCTCGTAAGAAGTAAGCTGCAATATTTTCACCTTCCTTCATATTTAGTTGTTTGAATTGACCTCTGTAAGTTTGAATCTTTGTTGCTTTGACTTTTGAATCTCCTTCATAAATATTTTGAAGTTTGTCCCAAATCTCTTTAGAGGATTTACAAGGTACAACTTTCCCATATATTGATTCACCAAGACCATTCAAAAGTTCATTTGTGGATTTGGAATTATTTTGACCGAGTTTCATTGCTTTTTCGATTTTTGGTGGAAATATTGGTTCTTTGTATCCATCTACTATTGATTTTCAAATTTCAAATCCCTATTCTTGTATATATGTTTTCATACTTCTGCTCCATAATGCATACTTATGTCCATCAAACTGTGATATTCCATTTTTATACATGTTGTTTCTCTCCATGATCTACCTTTCAGTGGTTAAATTTATTTCTCAAGTAACCCACACTGATACCAATTGTTGGATTACTAAGAGGGGGGGTGAATCAGTTATAGACAAATCTAATCCTTTTTAACCATAAAATTCAAGAGTTATATCAATGTAGCATTATTATCCAATATTTTTAGAGTAAATAAAAAATGAACAAATGAGAAATCATACACATACACGGTACACCAATGTTTTTACATAGAAACCCAAAGCAGGAGAAAACCACAAAATGATTTTTCTTATATGTCTTTAAGAATTACATTCATTGGAAGCACCAACTTCTTTTGTTTTCCAGCTACAACTAGAAGGAGGTTCCAACCCACTAGTTTATCAGGCTACAACCTAAGGGAAGATCCAACTCCCCAATTCTCTGGCTATAACCAGAATGATTCTACAATCCCTTATGTTCTCTGGCTACAATCGGAAGGTGCCTATAACCACATGTCCTTGCCCTGTACAACTTCCCTAACGTAGAAGAAGAATGATGGAACCACTGTCACATTATCACTGTGAGATATACCAATGTAACAACCTTTACCACTAATCTGTATCCAACCAACCTGTAACAACTTGTACCAAAAAATCTATAATCAACATGTACCATAAACAAATGCATCAACCATGCACCAACATGTACCTCAATCTGTACCATCAATGAGTGCATCAACCATGCACCAAATATGTACCAATAATGCATCAAATACATATAAACTATGACTCATCAAGATGTACCAACATCATAAACTATACACCTCATGTATGTGTCAACTCATCAACTACTTGTCTCAACCATGTACCCAATATGTACCTCAACCAAAATCCCTCATCAATTCCATCATCCAAATATGATTTGTAACTCTGTAATAGACCTGGTGTATGATCACAAACCTGCAAACCTTCCTTAACTTTAACAATAAGAGACTAGCATTTTCATCAAACTTTACTTTAGTCTCACATGACTAATTTTGGATTACTCAACAACCCTAATTTGAAATAATCATAACTATGTACCTGTAATGAATGAAAATATGAAAATAGTATACAATTTTATTCAGTGTGTTTTCTGTAATTCCTCCAGGTTTCACTACTTGGCACCTCTCATAAAAAGAGTTATAGAAAAAATGGCATACCTTGTTGAATTCTGGCTTATTCTAGCGATTGAACTTGTAGAGCATGCCCCACATGGAATATGTGTTGTATGGATCTAAAAATGGTAACTAAAATACTAGAGACTGTAATATAACCAATAAATTTGGTGTTACTTAATTTGTATATGTTATGAAGAAGTTATGAGGATTTTACCCAAAACACATGTTTTAGGCTAGTTTTAGGACTAGCCACAAACCCCATTTTCCACGGAGTGTAACTCCAAAAATGAAACGACCCACAAGTTGAAATTTTGTATCACAACCATTTGGATAGTTTTCCTCAACGACCTACTGATTTCACAATCTGAATCATTCTAGAAACAAATTTATTGTGAAAATGGTGAGATGACCTGTAAATAACATACCTTAGAAAGCATCATCAGAAGAATTTTTCCTCCCTTGAATTTCGGCCTTCTTTACTTCACCTTCCCTATGAAATTCTCCTTAGATATCCTTTGGTTACCTTAGTCAGTTGTAGATATTTAATATTCTCAATTGTTATTAAAATGAGAGAGCCTTCCCTCTTATTTATAATTTCATGTAGCTTCCTCAAAAAGTCTAGGAAATGATGTATTTGATTAGTATAGGCACTTCCTCCCTAAGAACCATAGGTATCGAACTACAAAAAAATATCTTTTCAATTTGAAAGAAGAGACTGGAATAAAACCACGAAGATTGACACCTCACCTATGGAAGTTGGAATATAATAGATTAAACCATCAAGGTAACCATTTAGTCTATGTGTTTGTATGTATATTAATGTTTTACTATTTTAATTTCTATCTAATTTTGTTTATTGTATCTAACAATTATTGTTGTAATCTCATTAATTATTTTTCATAAATTTCATCAAGGAATTAATGGGCTTCCACGAGGAATGAAAAGTTACCTTGTACAATTTAACAGGTTTCCCTACTATCAACACCTACAAATAGATCATTTGTTTGATACAATGCATAGCAGGAAGAATGTAATAGAAACATTGTGGAGAATTGTAGATGGAAGGAGTGACAAACAAAAACTTGTCAAAAATTTTAATGGCATTTAGGAAGCCAATCATGCACTACAAAATGTCATTTATTAAAATAGCAATGGAATACACCAAAATATTATTCCATGGTTACTTAGAGAGGACATAAATGTTGTAAAAGAGGCCATTCGGAAAATTAAATTTCCCATGGAATTTGCTTCAAACATAAAGAATATCTTAACAAAGAAAGGTGAATTTGGTGGGTTGAAAACTCATGACTAGCATACCTTCATTAAGGTAATTATGGTGTGGGACATATTGCAGTTGAAACACCACAAGGATATGTGGTGAAATGACCATAAATTTCGCATAAAAAAGTTGGAGGATAAGAAGAAAACCTCTAATTCTTGGATAATTGCAATATTTTAGGTCAATAAGGTTTCCTCTAGAAGCCACATGCATCCAACAATATATGAAAATATATTCTATCGGTATTTGAATCATATAATCGAGTGTGAGTTTAATTCCTTCAAGTTAGTTCTATTTGAGGTCAAATGGTACAAGTTATGGATGAATGAACTTGATTCTGAAATAACTTTTATTGAGCATGCCAATGGATTTACCATGGTTAATACAATGATGTTTGAGATGGGTACAAAAATGTATGCTCTTCTAAGACAATGTGAGAAAGTATTTCATTCAGATGTTCCAGGTAAAACAGGTTGGTCGTACATTGTTAGATATGATCCAAAATGAAGGCCTATAAAGTATAATGTACCCGAAGAAGATGATATTGAAGAAGAAGAAGATGCAGAGGAGCACGAGGTAGATGTATCGTCAAATGAATAAGTTGAAGAAGTTGAGCCAGATGTAGATGAAAATGTTCTCGATGATCATATTAACGATGATATTATTGAAAATGAATTTGATGATGATGATGTTGATATGTCTAATCCTTTCAACATAGATTCTAAACTAGACGATTCATATGTAGACTTGGATGACGACTTAGATGATCAATAATATTGCAGAAATGATAAAGTGTAGGATTTATGTTATCTTTATATATTTTCACAATCATCATCATTATCGTCATAATAATCATGGTCATGTTCATCATCATCATCATTGTCGTTATCATGGTCATCATCATCATCATCATCATCATCATCATCATCATCATCATCATCATCATCATCATCATCATCATCATCATCATCATCATCATCATCGTCTCCATCATCATCATCATCCTCATCATCATCATCATCATCATCATCGTCCTCATCATCCTCATTGTCATTGTCGTCATCATCATCATCATTGTCACCATCATCATAATCATCATCATCATCATCATCATCATTGTCATCTTCTTCGTCATCATCATCGTCGTCATCAACATCGTCATTTTCATGGTCATCATCATCATCGTCATCATGATTGTCATAGTCATTATTATCATCATCATATCCATTGGCATTGTCATCATAATAGTCATTTCCATTGTCATTATAATCATCATATCGTCATAATCATCATTATCAAGATCATTGTCATCATTGTCGTCCTCATCATCGTTGTCACAACCATAATCAACAATATTGTCCACTCATTCCTTGTATGTTTCAACCCTAACACCTTAAGGGAGGTTTCAACATAGCTAGGTTAAGGGAGTCATCATCCCCTATGAGGGTGATAGGTCTATCTCTTATGCATATTCTTATCACTGAAAAATCGTCCGCAACATTGCACGCAAATGGTTGAAGAAACACATCAATGCCAACAGAAATTAGTCCACCTACAGCACCAAAAATGCATTCAAAAGGAAAAAAACTATACAATTGGGTCAAAAATTTAAATGCACAGATTCACCAAAGGAAGCACGTGCACAGTGCATAGTATGCGCGGGCCAACACAACCCTCAATGCGCATAATGCACAAAATGTGTGACTGTGTACGAGAAACGTTGTGCATTTCTATGAATGATGCATTTATGGATCTTGACAACCCCTCAACCACTTATGGACTGACCCCAAACACAATTTGACACTCATATCCGAGCGAAATCTAGCTTGGGGGTTGGTCAAGGGCTAGAGGGTGCCCTAAAAGCCCCCCCCCCTTTTTTTTATGTCTGGTGGAATCAACAACTAGTTGGGAACGTGCTCACATTACACGTGGCCGTGTTATCCAACTGCTACCACTATAACCTTGAGGTGTTCCCATGATGCCCCTTACATGACACACATTGTAAGTCGGGGGGAGTTGAACTCGAAACCTTCATAGAACTTCATTTTCATGGCACTTGCCAATTAAGTTGCCCCCCCGGGGGCCTAAAAGGCCCCTTTTTCACACTATGAACCAATTACATTTTTCCATGGATGAATTCTATAAATAAGAGCCATGGTTGTGATAAGAAACCAAGATCTTCATAGTATTGTTATACTACAATAATTCTTCCTTGGGAATCCTCTTTTCTCTTGGAATCCTTCAAGAATGATTACAATAGTCCATTCCACTCACCTCTTGAGGGAAGAGGCATTGTTGTTTTTCACCATTTTCCACTTCTTCCATTGCATTAAGAGCTCTCAATTAGGGAACTCAATATCCCTCCCAAGGAGAAAGAGGGGACTCATAAGTCCCTAAACTTTCACTACAGTGTTTTTCCTACTAATCTATTGATCCATTGGTAGCATTATGTTGGTCATTGTTTGATTTTCATGGTTCTAAGTTTCTCATGATTTATAACATTTATTTCTTTGTTTATACATGTGTTTGGCTTATCTAACACACTCACAAAACTTCTATCTTGTCTAGCAGGCTCATCTAGACATGCAAGTGTTGTTGTTTTTATCACCCAAGTGACAAAACCAACACAATATATTGGCGACCATATTGGGGATCGATATGAATTTGATACCGATCCCCAATATGGTACCATATTGGTGACCATACATGCCCACATGTTGCAAACTTAGGATAGTCTCTTAAAATTGCTTTCTTAGTTTGCATCACAATCTAGGGAAGTTTAAAGATCAAAGTAACGAGCCAATACATTCCCAAATGCTTGCAATCTAGGATAGTTTCAAATCTTTCTTAGTGTAAACAACATTTAGGGAGTTTAAAGGATTTGTAAGGACCCATATGTCCACATTGCTAGTTCCTTAGGGATTTAAATATTCTGCAAGGTTTTACCAAAGCCACATAGTAAGCTAGGTAAAGAAAAATTGTAAGGAACACAAGAATTCCACATGTTGCAATCTCATACTTAACTTATTCAAATCTTGGCACACTTTTTCTCTTGCTTACACACAAATCCACTCCTCACACACATAATTTCTATCTTGAAATAGTGGAGGTCGAAGTAGGTTTTCTCCAAAAGGAATTCTGAAAGATCCAACTACTTCTTTGAAAACTATCCACACCCATTTAATTCAAACAATATTGGTACACACCCCCAATGTCTCATCCCACCACATCTAAATTTTTTCTAAAAACACACTAAGTTTCCCTCCACAAGAGGTGCTAAAAGAAATTTTTTATTCTAGGTAGGATTTCGGGGATAGGCATCCAAATAACCCCCCATTATCTGATTCTCACATTTTCAAAATATAGAAGTTGAGAAATAAGGAACTTTCAAATCCTCCAAGTTAAGTGTTCCTACATCATAAGGCAGGGAGATACTCGTGAAGGGTGGAAGGCCGAGGTCCGGTTGTTCTATGCATCCCTCCTTGAGTCACCCAACTCTTGGAAGGGCATCTAGCCGGTGACCCATTTCTGAGGCCGAAAATATAAATGTCACACTTTGACCGAGGTACCTAGTGGAAAACACTTAGGATATCTACCTAGGTGGCGATTTTGGGCTGCAATCGCACCTTGATCAGATTTTGTGTGGATATTGGGAAATATCTCCAATTCTTTCGAGATATGCACCCTCTACCCCTCATTATAAATGATTATTTCAACCTTCACTAGTTTCTCTTCTGGTGGCTTCAGACCTCACAATTGAGTGCTATTGGAAAGTGCAGTGTTATTTGAGAGGAAGAACGATACATATTTTAGGACACACGCATTTGTTTTTATTGTTCCCCCATGTGGACAAAATCCACCTATTCACATGCTTGTTTATTTTACAGTTTATTTATGTATGATGTTCATTTGATTACATGCAATTGTGAGTTATACTATATTATGAAAGGTCAAAAATTATACAAAATCTCTTGTTCATTTATTTCTCTCTTGTCACCATTTTCACACATTCACTTTGCTAGTCGAAAACCATAGGGTACCCACAAAATCCCCATCGTTCTAGACGCTTGCATAATCCCCCTCTTATTCTAGGAGGAGTCCCTAGTATTGCCAACTCACCAGCTCAACCATCTCACACCCCCATGTGTGCAACTATTTTGGGATCATATTTACTTGGTTCCACTTTTCTTGGGTCCAATTCCCAAGGCCATCCATCCACTAGTTCTCCTTCACAAGGAGGCGAGGATGGAAACTTCTTCTCAAGGGAGAAGTACAACCCCACCAAATATATCTCAAGGGATAGGTCCACTACCTGCTCACACAATGGCTGGAACTAATCCCCCCCCCCAAATATCCCTATTCCATACTTGGCATCCTTTAACATTCTTTATTTGACTAAACTCACGAACGATCCCATTTTACATGACCCCACATGGCCCAATATGCCTACCAAACTACCTTTTGATATTCTGAAGTTTGAAGGAAAACTAGGGGAGATTCCACCAACCATGTTATGACCTTCCACTTATGGTGCTCTTCAAGAAAAATCATGGATGATTCCATCTACTTAAGGTTGTTTCAAATAACTCTCATGGGCCCATCAACCAAGTGGTATGTGGATGAAAAATCAGGGTCCCATGTGACCTTTGAATCATTGGCCAAGGCCTTTTTGTCCTTTTTCCAACTACCAGTGCGTCATGATATTGGCTTAGAAATTCTCTTCGAGTTCAAACAAACTAATGCTACTGATATAGCCGACCAAATCCATGAATTGTGTCGGCGATGTAGCTTGTGTAAAGCAAAAACCACCAAAGAACAATGTCTCGATTGGTTTCTCAAATCACTTGTCACTGTTATTGCCAAGGATGTAGCATCAACTTTTCCTCATTCAGAAGAGGAATCCATCAACAAGGCCCAATAGTTTGACCTCATATATGCTCAATCAGGTTACTTGTACACAGTATTACCTAACGCGCCTAGACCCATACCATTTGGCCAGGACAAACCTAGGATGTCCCACACTATGGATGGGTTGATTGGTTTTATGATCCATCTCAACCCTTACAGCGACCCATCACCTACTTATGGTGAACCACAATATCCGCAACCATATGGAGGGACGTCTTGTTACCCTCCTCCCACCCACCAACAGTCATATCATGTTTCTACCTTTCCACCAATGGGTGGACCCCCATCGGTACCCATGATGCATCTGATCTCTCAACCGAGTATGAGTTCACCCTCAAATTTTTCTTATAACCTCAATAGTAGTGGAAGTTCTTCCACTTCCTACACGCCATATGGATCGTCTCCACAAAACAATCCATATTTTCATTTCTTGGTCCTCCACAACCGGTTTCTCCTTCACCAGGACAACCACATGTTAGTGTTAACTTTGTTCAGCCCTCTCCCATTCAACAACTTCATACTTTTGAAAAATTGAATATGGAAAATCCGGCCCATCCACTGAATAATGACAAAAAGAAAGGGAAAAACTGAAACAATAACAAATTGGGACCAGGAAGAAATAACCCCCAACAAAAGAATCCTACTGGGGGCAACCAGAATCAGGGAAACCAAAACCCCCAAGGGGGAAACAATAACAATCAACCACGACAAGGGAAGAACAATAAACTTAGAACTAACTTCCCTTGTGCTCTCTATGGTGACTATGGACATTATACTCACCATTTCTCCCAAATTTCCAAAGAATCCATGAATGTGCAATGTCCTCCAATGCCTCCTGCCCCTCAACAGGCCCCACAACAGTACTTGCAATATCCACCTCCGACTATTTTGAAAAAACCTATTCCACACCAAGGTCTGATGAATACGCAATAGGAGGTACACCTTGATCCACCCCAAATGGGGTAGTATCAACACCCAGGTCCCAATCAACTTGGAAATATAGCTGATCGCAATATTCTCCTTATTAGGGAAGAAGAGATTCCTCTACAAAATCGTGGTCGCCAATACAGTGTCCCCCTTGAATTTCCCCCAACCACCTTAGAAGCGGATCCATCTACAGTCGGACAACCATTGATGATTCCACACCCTAACACTAAACCAAACCCTCATATACCTCATATGTCATTACGACAGAACGTACATAACCCTCATGCTAGGGCAACCCATAGCTGCAGTCTGGTCAATGACTTATAAAATTCCCCTACAGTTATGTCTTTATTGGAGGTACTCCAAAATTTTCCAACTCAGTGGAAATCCTTACTTTCCGCCTTAGAGGTAGTTGACCCAACTTAAACTAGACTCATCACTTTTGATCTAGATAGTGGAAAACCACGCCTCCTTCCCTGGTATCTTTTTAGACACCAGTTAAGATCTGAACATCACAGTTCATCGGTGTATCATCGATGAAGGTGCATCCACATGCATCATGTCCAAAGTAGTATGGAAAAAATTTGGCTCACCCAAGCTAGTATCATCTGCCATCACCCTACGAGCTTATGATGGTCGACCATCATCCCCTGAAGGGATATTTCAAAACATCCTTGTAGAACTTGGGGAAAAAATCATTCTCATAGACATTGAAGTTATCGATACCCCACTTGATTACAATATCTTGTTCGGACGTAGCTACATGTATTCTATGAAGGCGGTCGCCTCTTCTGTGTTTTAAATGGTGATGTTCCCCCACAACAGGAAAATCATCACCATCGACCAACCTACACATTATGAGGCTAACCATTCCTCCAACATTGATAATATTCTCTCCCTTGTCTGCATTAGCTCAGATGCTTCTTCAGTCATCAACATGGGTCCTCAAAAATTTCAAAGACCCATCCTTATTGGTGGCATATCATGGAGCACCACTGCTCTTGCACCCTTCAACACAAGTGTGTGTCCTGTCTTCTAATGGAATCAATATAAGAGACATTACCCATCCCTCAAGGGAACCTCCCCACATCGAAATTCCACCAGTTGAAGAGCCATTACCT
>JASDQU011401598.1:19193-29933 GCA_032191745.1 Picea mariana | reverse complement strand
TCCTACTCTTCCCGAGTTACACAATCTGATCTAGCTTCCTAGAGAAACCACATTTTTCATCCCTCCACCAAGTACTCCACTAATACTACAGAGTCCCCAACCACATGCAATAAGGGGTTGTGAACCAAATTCACTTGTGCCATATTCTCATATTATGTCCACTAGACTCATCATTTCCCATCTCTACCTCAATTTCGCCAAACATTAGCCATAGTATTCTACATATCTCGACTAGTGCCCTCTCAGCCACTCCCTATTGAGATTCACATTACTAACATTTGATATATTTCCTCATCAGTCCCTAAGCGAATGAGGCACCTTCCACAGTATCAGGATATTCAAATTTTGTCTAGCGGTCCCTCGCACCCTGTACACAATATCCTTTCTATGTCCTCACAACCTGAAGACAATAACACTTACCCATTGATAGATCCCCCTGTCACCTCCCAGGATCCCCTGTATTCTCGCATTTTTCACTACGACGAAGATATCCTGGAGGAAATCATTACCCTCGATTGCCCATGGAATGTGCTCCATCATTAAGAAATTTTTCTCTCACAATAGGTCTTTCACCTACCTGATTGGTAGCCCCAAGCTCCCATAATATTCCAAGTCACCTCACAACACTCTCTCCATATCACCAATAGTTTTAGTGAAAATGAGGTGGCACTATGGGCCTACCATCCATATACAGTCCCTTTTTCCCAACTTCCACACTCTATTACAGGAGCCCAGAGCCTTCATTTTCCAATCCATTCTTAGCCATGAGATCTTGGTCCCACCATCTACACATTTACATAACCTCGGGCATCATTTGCATTTGGCCCCTAAGGATCCTTTTTCTCACGTCATGTTCAGGTACACATGCTCACTTTCAATTTTATCAAATAGTTGTTATATTATCATTCTCATCAGATATTTTTCATGTTAGGTATTTGGTTTAAATGTGTGTAGGTACTTGTTATGCAAGATTACAGCCCCTTCAGGTATATGTTCAAAACTCGCATGTAATTATTCCCTCTGTAAATCAATTGCATCTCCTAGTCATACCCTTTGACATTTAACTTTAGGGTCCTTACATTTGTCTCTGTAATACCTTTACCTTTGTTTCATTTGGGTACTGTCACCCGATAGCGCTCTCCCCCACATGATTTGTCCCATTCATATTTCCCCTTGGCAACTTGACACTCATGTTGATTTCACCCCCTAGGAATGAGAGTCCTAATAGTCTTATGCACTTCTGAGAATCAACCCCATACTTCTTCTCATAATATTTATAAATGTCCCAATGGAATCCTAGGTCATATCATATTGGTTCTATTGACTACACCTCTGCAGTATCATTAAACCTCCATCTCATCCACCATCATTTTTCCCATCTGCAAATTGTCCTCCATCCATTTACCTAATACAAAAGCCCACCCATGGGGCCCCCACCCTCCACCAGTTTTCTTTCACAAACTTTCTCCCTAATAGGCCAAGCCATATTTCCCTAGGGAACCCATTTCTGTATCTGTATACTCAACCCAAATTATTCTTTATTTCTTCGGTAATTGTAAAAATTCTTTGTTTCCAACATATTCTTATCTTTTTTGTCATCACCCTTGATGGCCTTCTTTTCCCTGGCAAAGAAACCCATGTCACCCTTGGTTGGGGCATCCACTCTCTTTTCATACCGACATCATTTACAAACCCTAAGTATCCCAAGTCCCTATACCCATGATCTTTGAGTTTGTTCACTTTGTTAGCCTCTAGCACAATTTAACCCCATATCTAGTCGTCCCCTTGACACTAGATCTATTTTTACGGTTGTTGCCAATCACCCTCCAAAATTTCCCAACCAAGGGCAGTCTTGAGTCTCACATAATCTTGAATTCATTCATGTTACCCATCAGTACATGATATACCTATTACTCAGTGGATTTCACGAAGCCCTTGGCTTCTTGGAGTCACATCTCCCTTCCTGTCAACATCAACACAGTTTCCAGAAGGGTGGTAGTATCTTGACTCTCGTTATCTTTATACTGAGGATTCCCTGATGAGACAGAGATAATCATCATTTCTCTCTGATTCCGTTGACCCCCATAACATTCGACTTTGGAAAACTCTCATGTTACGGTGGTTCTTACTAGGTGAATATTACAGTTGTTCCATACCAGTCGAAGACCTCTGAATTTGTTAGGCCATCAATGCCTATGAGTCTTCAAAAATTCTTACAGTCATCCTTGCCTCAATTCAGAGTTTGTTCACCATTCAGAACTGTCATTTGTCATTATCAACTACCTTGAGGGCATTGTAGTTACCTACATCAACATACATCTTCAGTTACAGTCTCACATTTTTGTTTCATGACACGAGCATGGGGCATGTCCGCCTTGTTTATACATAGATTTTCTTTTTTCTCCCTAGCAAAAGGTATGGATCCCACAGTGTTCCCTCTCCCTTCGGTGAATCGCTCTTGCAGTTCCTATCTTCACTCTTCATACAATGGCACTCTCAACTAAATAAAAATTGATGTATTTCAGCTATATGAATTCTCTTAACCTCACACATCAGGGGGAATTTGTTATCACTGAAAAATCGTTAGCAACATTGCACGCAAATGGCTAAAGAAACACATCAATGCCAACAACAATTAGTTCACCTACAACACCAAAAATTCATTCAAAAGGAAAAAAACTATACAGTTGGGTCAAAACTTGAAATGTGCAGATTCACCAAAGGAAGTGTGTGCACAGTGCACAGTATTCGCGAGCCAACACAACCCTCAGTGCACACAATGCACAAAATGCGTGATTGTGTACAAGAAAAGTCATGCACTTATATGAACGATGCATTTATGGATCTTGTCGGACCCTCAACCACTTATGGACCGACCCCCAATGCGATTTGACACTCATATCTGAAGCGAAATCTAGCTTGGAGGTTGGTCAAGGGCTAGAGGGTGCCCTAAAAGGCCCCTTGTTCACACTATGAACCAATTACATTTTCCCATGTATGAATGCTATAAATAAGAGCCATGGGTGTGCTAAGAAACCAATATCTTCATAGTATTGTTATGTTGCAAGAATTATTCCTTGGGAATCCTCTTTTCTCTTGGAAGCCTTCAAGCACCATTGCAATAAGTCATTCCACTCACCTCTTCAGTGAAGAGGCATTGTTGTTCTTCTCTATTTTCCATTTCTTCTATTGTGTGAAGAGCTCTCAATTAGGGAACTCAAGAGCCCTCTCAAAGAGGAGGAGGGGACTCATAAGTTTGTAAACTTTCTCTATGGTTTTTTTTCGACTAATCTATTGATCCATTCATAGCATTATGTTAGACATCGTTTGATTTTCATGGTTCTAAGTTTCTCATGCTTTCTAACATTTATTTCTTAGTTGTTTTAGTTTATTTCTTTGTTTATACATGTGTTTGGCCTATCTAACCCACTCACAAAACTTCTGTCTTGTCTAGCAGGCTTATCTAGACATGCAAGTGTTGTTGTTTTGCTCACCCAAGTGACAAAACCAACATAACACATATTTCATTATTGCAGATCTAGTATGCAAGTCATTTTGGACATGGATCATTATTAGAGGACTATCACAACTCTACACTTCAATGCAAATATCTTCATCATCTACAACAATGAGTTCCAAGTGAGTTATATTCCTTCTTCCATTTAAATTTCTAGCATTATGGCTTCTATCTCACTAAATGAATTGTTGATTAATTAACCATAGTGAGTTTCTCCAATTTCCTTTTCTAATTTGTTGGTAAAACTTAATTGACCTACCATTATAATCACCTATATCCCTAGGATGTCATTAAAAAAAAATCATAAGATCATAAAGACATGGATTGGAGACCAATATGCATCACTATTAAGATTTGTTAAGAGATTCATAAACCCTTAACAGTCACAATTTTAATATGTGTTAGGAGTTTGGTAGGTTCCAAGGCTTAATTTAAACTTGGAACTAATTAAATATGAATATTTGGACTTGAATGAGAAAGAAAAGTTTATTGGGAACATGTAAAACCTAAAAATATTTTACTTTGCATTGTAAATAAGTGAATTTTTTGCATATTGAAAGAGCATGTACTATTTTTATGCTCATTGTTGCAATATTTTTACTACATTTTGGAGACTTCAAATTGTTATATACCTTTCTCATATGAACTATGATTGATGTGATTTATTTTTGGGAGTGGATATTTTTATGTATTTTCAAGTTTTTTTTTTCTAAAATTTCCCCTAAAATTCAATCTTTGGTATATTTGTGAGTGATTATGAAAGAGCCACCATCAAAATATGATTTTTGGTAGTGGTTTTGAAAATCCACCCTAAAATATTTATTCTTGAACTTTTCGTGGTGATTTTTGAAAATCACTTCCTAATTTTTTGGCCTACAACTATGAATTTTGGCCTTGGTAAATTGTTGTAGTGAAAACCTTAAAAGTACAACCATATCCCGTTGTTGTGGTGGTTTAGGCTCTTCATGTATCCTCTTGAGCTAAAAGGGATATTGTTATGGCCTAATGCCCCATATTTCAGTCATAGAACATGAAATGGATATAGTGAACTAACTTTGACGCATCAATCCTTAAAATGGTGGCCACATATCACTCATAGGATAATTAATATTTCTTATCTAGGGCATGTGTGGTGGTATAAGACATCACACATGGCCCATGATTCCCTAAGGAAATTTCTATGATCTTGTACCATGTTGTTTGCCACTAGACCACTCCTTAGATGGTCATGAGAACCATACTTCATGTTACAAATGTATTTGAAATGAACATTATTATATCACATAGGGCATGTGTGATGGCCTAAATCCCTAGGCATGGACCATTAAAGATAAAATGAAAGGGGATCCCCAAGTATGGGGACTTGGGGCTAGTCTAATTTTAATTCTAATTTATATCCACAGTCCTAGGTGGTCTAATTGCAAGTCATAACCTAATTCTAAGTTTACATTTAGGTTTAAGTATAATTTTTAGTGCTAAACCTAAGTTTGAGTCCTAAGTCTGAGTGTGAATTATATTCCCATTCCTAGGGCTAAGTACTCCAAGTCCTAATCCTATGTTTAAGTCTAAGTATAGGTCTACATATAATTTTAGTGCTAAACCTAAGTTTGACTCGTAATTTGAAGTGTAAGTTCTAAGCCTAAGCATAATTCCTAAGGTGTAAATCTCAAGTCCTAAATTGCCAAAGTCACACAAAGTCTTGATCTTAGTTTATGAAGTCTAAGTACTAAGTTTAACTCCTAATGTTATTGCTATCACGACGACAAAGGAAAGTCACTTAGTGAAAAAATCATAGTTTATTACTCAATTTTTCTTGAGCATGTTATATCATCTCAGATTTATTACTAGTGTGAGTTTCAAGTATACTATTAGAAATTATTCTAATATTGTAAGTATTATCTAACTATACTCACCTATAATTTGAGATTACTCATCTATACACTTTCAAAAATGTACTAGAAAAAAAATAATTGTATAAAATACTAATAATTTGTTGTGCTCATAAGATTTTACAGGAACCTAGCTCAAAAACCATTATAAATTCGTATACCATTAGTAGTGATTATAATAAGAATCAAGCTTCACCACCATCATTAGTCACTTCAACATTGGAACATGTACATTTTAAAATAATCCATATTAATCAGGGCATAAATTAGTAGGATCTATGAACAAATTAACTCTAAGATTGTGAATTTAATACATGTATTGAAATCTAAACCAATTCAATGATGACATCATGATAACATTAATGATACTTAAAGTCGGGAAGAAAACATCAATGTAGGTTTCTTAAATTATAAAGTGATTTTACTCACACTTACAGATTGATTACTTAAAGATTATTGTAAAATATGTGGGCCACTTCTTAAAAATATTCCATGCGATGCATATGGGAGATCTGTATATGACAAAAAATTCCTAGAACAATCCACATCTATGGTGTCAGAGGAGGTGGGATTCCCTACAAATTATTGGGGTGTTTTTTTTAAAAAAAGGGTTGTATGTGGTTGTAAACAATGCAAAGGAATAAGAAAAATGTCTTGTTGAGTAAGTGTTCAATAATTATTTTCAATATAAACTTTTATATGTTGATGGTTGTATGTCTTTTACATTTATTCCTAACCCCATAAGTGAAGTTGGGCATACAAGGGAAAAACCTAAATTTAGGAATTTTCTTGGGGCTATGAGAAATGTGTCTAGCATAGACAACCTGAGCGCGTTCCCTACTATCCCATCATAAAGTGATAAGTGTTTAGATATCCAAGGATCATTTTTTGTACCCATTAAAACTAGGCGATCTAAGGTGGTGGGTGCAACACTGAATAGTTTGCTAAAGAGAAATACACAATCTAATATTTCATGATATGATATTCAAGAAGACCTTTTAGATATTTCCTTACCTCCAACTTTAGAATTTTCTTACAAGAAATCATTTAACCACACTCTCTTTCATGCATGGGTCAATGTTAAACCATTTCTTACATTTGGATAACTTTTCCCCTTTTGTGGTAACAACTATGTAATTTCCCCCACTAAAATATTATGACAATATCTAGGATTTTTTATACTTATCCGTGGTTTTTGAAACAAGGTAGTATTGAAGTTCTCTCGATGCCATATAACGTCACTCCCTTATTGACTATTTGAGGGTTGCAACATGTAGATATATGATATCAACATACAGTTTTCTTCTACATGGTGATCAACTCAAAAATCATGTTTATATTGATGGAAAACCACACATAAATAAAAATATTGTAGGATTTATTAATAGTTTTAGGTGAAATAAATTTTAGGAAATTTTCATATTTATGGCATACGAAAATTACAAAGAGGATTTTATGTCCACAAAATTTCCAAAAACATATATTTGTGCTATTGGTAAACATAATTTGAATCCTATGATGAATTATTCATTAATTACAATGTTTATAGGGAAAAATGTTGTTTGCTTATGATGATAGGTGGATGGTATTCTTATCGATGTCTCCATGGGGAGAAATAAAAGAGGCATTGTAGCTATGTGTTAGTATGATATACACAACTACATATTATTTTAATTAATGTATATTTATGTTTTCAAAGTTAATTTGTGTTCATTATTTATGTGAATCATTGATCTATCATAGTTCATGTTTATAACACATTTATATATAACATGATTAATCATAGGAGATGCTTATGATTCATTTGAATTTGTAATATTTTATTACTTAATTGGTTTAATGTGTAAATGATGTCAACAACAGAGTAAAATTTGTGTACAAGACATCATTTAACCACACTCTCTTCCATGCATGGTTTAATGACAAACCATTTCTTATAATTGGATAACTTTTCCACTTTTGTGGTAACAAATATGTAATTTTCCCCTCTAAATTCTTATGAGAATATCTAGGATGTTGATATTTTGGTTGTCATTGATGTCAACCCTTGAAGAAGCCTCAATGGTGTGGTTTTGGTACACAAAGTTGAATAAGGAATATGAACATGAATGATATAGTAAATTCAGGAAAGACACTCATAAATGGATAGTACTCGTTGTTCCATTTTTGGTGAAATGTGGAACGCCACGTAGTTCCTCACAGTTAGGGAGATATGACTTTGTGAAGTTATAAGCCCCGAAGAAGTGATAAAGAAGCCCTTAGTTGGATACAAGTCTTTAATGAAAGGGTAAAGTTGTTGTAACAAGAAAACCCTAGAAGCCCTAAATTAAGGAGAGGATTTACCTAGCACAAGTATTTAAACACTTCAAGGATTCCTTCACAAGCATACTGACACACTTATTTATTGCTTATCTTTTTTGTGATCTAGTGATATTTTTTCTAAGGTTGTAGCGTCATTTTCTGAGGTAGAAAAGGGAGGTCGAAGGAGAAAGTTTTAGAGTTACAAAAAAACATAGATTATGAGGTATACATGGGTTGCAGGTCAGAAATGGAGTGTATGTACATGGGATACAATGGAGAAAAGCATGTATATACACGGGTAGTAGAAGAGAAAGTCACATATCTACAAAAATTCTCATGAATGTTTGAGTAAATGTTGGTACCAAGTCCCTGAAGTATGAATGAAGTCTACAAGTCATCATCTCAGAGTTTTAGGTCAAATACAAAGGTATTGGTATGGTTGTATATGTGTTTTGTTGGTCACTTTTGGTCATGATATGTTGTATGTTTGAGGCACACTTGGTATGGTTAGTTCAGTATTTGGATATGGTATATCTTGGTTTCTTGGTTGAGTGAGGAGCACTCTTATATATGGTTCAATACATGACATGGTTTTTATATTTCATATCCTTGAGTTCATGTTGTATGATGGCATATGCTTGAGGGACATGCATTGTTTCTTTGAGATACTTCATTGATGATAAGTTACATGTCTATACATGATTGATGCTATGGTATATGGTACAGGTTGTATTCATGGTTGATGTTATGATTTATGATTGATTTATGTTATAGTTCACATGTTGGTACATAGTTGATGCATGGTATGGTAGAGGCACACAGATTGGATATAGTGTCAGGTTAACAAGTTACAGGTTGATGTGATAGTTGCAATGACAGTGATAGTGACAGTGGCAGCGACAGTGACAGTGGCATTGGTTGTGATAATGACAGTTGGTCTACACTTATATTTCAGGGTGACAAGATGGGGAAAGGATAGGTGGTTGTAGCCACCTTCCGGTTGGAGATGGAGAAATTAGGGGGTTGTAGCCTCCTTCTAGTTGGAGCCAGATAATTTAGGGAGTTATAGCTTCCTTCCAGTTGGATCTTGAGAATAGGGGGTTGGATCCTCCTTCCAGTTGTAGTTGGAGAATTAGGAAGTTGGCGCTTCCAATGAATGTATTCTTTTGATATATAAGAAAATCATTCTGTGGTTTTCTCCAATTTGGGTTTCCACGTAAATTATGGTGTACTATGTATCTATTGTGATGTAAAGTCATTTATGATTATACTTCTAATGATAAATTGTTGAATATTGTTGAAGAATATACTGTGGTTAAAAGTAATAAAATTTCTCATTACTGATTCACCCCCCCCCCCTCAATAATCCAACAATCGGTATCAGAGTAGGCCCTTCAAGAAGCAGTCTAACCACTGGAAGGAGATCATGGATCATGCTAGGATTGGGGTACCACATTTTGATGGTGATAATTATGCTTTCTGGAGAAGAAGAATGACAATTTATATACAAGCACAAGGATTTGATGTTTGGTGATCAATAATAGATGGATACAAAGCACCTGCCACTCCCCCAATACATAGATATGGAAAGAAGATCAAAGAAAATGATTCAAGGGATAGAAAATATATTAATAATGGTGTGTCTCAATCAATACATACCAATATTAGGCACTGTGAATATGCAAAAATAATGTGGGATAAATTGAAGACTATATATGAAGGAGATACGAAAGTTAAGGAAGATAAACTTCATGTTTTCAAAGCCAAGTTTGAATAATTGAAGATGAATGAAGATGGAAACAAAACAACCTACTTTCTACAAGTCTATGAGACAGTAAACAATATCAAAGGCTTGGGAGACGAGATAAAGGAACAAGTCATTGTTAAAAAGGCATTAATATCTCTACCAATGAGATTTGATTCAAACATTTCAGCTCTAAAAGAAAGATTGGACCTAGCTACAATGAACATGGATGCATTGCAAAAAATACTCATAGCTTATGAGATGAGGATAGAGCAAGAAAATCCAATTACAAAGGAAGAAACATTCAAGGAATCCAAGAAGACAAAGAAGAAAGATAAACAAAATCCAAAGTTAGACTGTAGTTGCAGCGATGATTCAAAGGAAGATGAAGAGGTGGCTAACTTCATCGGAAAGATGAAAAGAGGAACCGAAAAATAAAAAGGTATGCTTCCATTGAAATGTTTTAATTATGATAGTGTTGGTCATTTAGCTAATAAATGTCCCTATAAGAAAAATAAATGTAATGAAGAATATGACTCTAAAAAGAAAAAGAAAATCCAAAAGGGTAGTAGAAACATATTTTTTTTTTAAGAAAAGTTTATGCACCAAGGAAGATAGTTCCTCATCAAATGAAGATGAAGTCAGTGATAGTGATACATAAAGGGTACTATTCATGGCAATAGAATACTCCGATGAATAAGGCTCCGAAGAATAATGTGAAGAGGAAGAAGTCAGTTACAAGGAAGAATTGTTGTGTGCCATAGAAGCTCTAAAGAAGGAAAAGAAGAAAAACAATTCAATCCAAACAGAACTAAAGAAGAAGGAAGAATATCATAACTCCAAAGAATTCGAGAAGATGATCATAAAGCTAAAAATCCAGGTAGAATAAGATAGAAAGATTAAAGAAGCACTCAGAGGGAAGTTAGATGAAAAGGAAAGGATCATTGAAAAGTTAGAATGTTATGAACATAATAATAATAATAATAATAATAATAAATAATAAATAATCATTTAATTAAATCAAGAGGCATGTACCTCCTCACCTCATGACCAATCAATTCTATATAGAAAACCATCACAAGGGTATTGTAATCATCTTATCAATTTATCAATGAAATATCAATATCCATAAATATTTTTTCTTATTAATAAAAACTATATCCATTATAGTGGTATTAGAGATTTCGTTCTGATCTAGCTTTTGCCATTAATTTTACCTCCACCTGTGCATTTTCTCCCGCCAATAATCTTCCCCCCAACTGTGCATTTTCCCCCATTAATTCCCCCCC
>JASDQU011401598.1:0-19151 GCA_032191745.1 Picea mariana | reverse complement strand
TACCGTAACCCTTCTCCACCCTGCATACCCCCCCATGCAGAACCCTTCTCCAACATACCTGTCATCTTGACCTCATCCTTCGGCCTTGTCTTTCCCCTATCTCGTTCCCTTGTAATCCCCCGTCACATTCCTGTCTAGTTCGTCCCCGTCACCCGACAACTCCTAGCACCTGTCTCCCCCATATTCCCCCGTCACACTCACCTAACAACCTCGCCCCCGTTCAGTGCACTCTGCCTCCTCTCCCAGTTACCACATCACTTCTTGACCCTCCATTGTTGTCTTAACACCATCCCGACCATTTTTTCCCTCCGTGTGACTTTTCATAGTCAATAAATAATATATTATAATTATATGTTATAATTATTATTATATATTATAATATATATGTTATAATTATATTATTATATATATTAATAATATATAAAATATAAAATAAAAAAGGAGGTCCATTTTGAAGAACTTTAGACAAAATGGTTAGGAATGATGAGCTAAAAGTAGACGCAAACAAATGTAGAGATGATGTCAATAGTGTGAGATATCAGCTCAACAATGTGGAAAAAACACAAAAAAACATGAGTGAAAAAATTAAAAAATTACTAGAGATTGACAACAAAATTGATCGGTTAATACAACAAAGTGAAAGATTATTCGTGCTCTCCAGAAACGATAAAGTGAAACAAAAAGAAGACTTGATGAACATAGAGAAAAAATTGAAAAATTAACAGAACGTGTCAAGGCCTTATTCGCATAACCCTTATCTTATTGAAGACCACCACTAAGTCTAAAAATACCAGAAATAAATTCAGAAAATCAAGGAAACCAGAAAATTCTAGAGGAAATGTTTTTGAGAAATATGCACACACCCATATTCCATGACAGAGATTACCAGAAATTTAAAAAGGAGTTATAAAAGTATGACGGAAAGAACCATAGAGGAGTTGTTGTTTGGATTAAAAAAAATGGACAAAATTTTTGAATCAAACCCCTTGCTAGGTGAATGAGAGAAGGTAATGACAACCTCCAATAATATAGAAGGATAAGTTTATGATTGGTACCTTTCGTGTTCCAGTAAATGTGAATCGTGTTCCTTCCATTGGAAGAACTTCACAACAACCCTACTTAAAATATTTCATGATGAAGAGGATGACGACCTGTATAACAAGCTTGTGCATCTCAAACAGAAAGGAAATGTAGATGGTTATAGGCACGAATGGGAGGTCCTAGAAACAAGGAAATGTGGATTCACGGATGAGAAGCTCATCAAAATGTACATATGTGGCCTAAACGATTACATCTGTAGTTAAATTAAACTATGGAATCCTAAAATGATCAAGGATGCTAGACACATAGAAAGGCTAATAGAACAAAAAAACAAGTTCAATAAGCCAACATTCACAAATCCAGAAATATTAAATAAATATTCAGATGATAAAACAAGGAAATACACTGAAGACAAGTATAACAAGTATGTACCGCCTCATTTGAGGGAAGGTGAAGACAGGAATCAGGACTCAAATAAAAAATGGGGAAGTAAGTGTCGATATTGTGGAGACAAATGGTTTCTTGGGCACAAATGCAACAATAAAAAAGTATATACTTGTGAAGTAGAGAAAGAATCAAACACATCTGACAGCGATTCAGATAACGAAAGTGAAGAGGAAGACGATGCCCCCAATACAAAAAAAAAAGAGGTTATTCCCAAGATATCATTGGCAACATCTACAGGAATAGCTCAACCACAAACATTAAAACTAAGAGGGCATGTAAAAAAGGAGAATGTCACCATTAGTATAGATACAAGGAGCACCCACAATTTTAAGGGAAAAAAATTTGCAAGGAAATTAAACCTATTCATATATCCAGTCACAGACATAAGAGTAATGGTTGCAGATGGAAAAACAATTGGAGTAGGAAAATGTCACAAGGTCAATATTTAGATAGAAGATAATGAATTAGAAACATGGTTCTACACAGTACCCTTGGGAGGAGTACATGTCGTCTTGGGAATTAAATGGTTACAAACGTTAGGGACCTATTCTAGAAATCATAATTTTTTTTTTATAAAATTCAAATGGGAAGGAAGACAATACAAATTATATGGATTCCAACCACCCCCACCCAAATTATATCCTCATGAAAAATGGAAAAACTTAATCGAAAAGGAGCACCATCTTACGTGACACATTGTCATCAACTGGAGTTATTAACAACATAAATAGTCTAATCTCAACATCCATAGATTCAAACATTAATCCAGAAATATGACAAGGTATTCCATTACCTACCTATGAAGTTTTCATTAGAAAGAAAGATAGAACATGTAATCTAGGTTAAGCCATATTCATCTCCTGTTAATATCAAACCTTATCGATTCCCTCACCACCATAAGAGAGAGATAGAAATGCTAATCCAAGAACTACTAAAATGTGTGTTTATTACAAGCAAAAGCCCATATGAAACTCCAGTAATCTTGGTTAGAAAAAAGGATAGATCTTTCAAACTATGTATAGACTGTTGAGGGTTAAATACAATAAACATAAAAAACAAATTCTATACCCTTCATAGATGAGTTGCTAGATGAACTCCATGGAGAAAAATACTTCTCAAAATTGGATCTAAGATCATGGTACTACAATATTCGAGTAATATTAGAGGATGTACCAAAAACTGATTTCCAGAAACAGGAAGGTCACTATTAGTTTAAAGTCATGTCATTCGGGTTAACCAATCCCCTAGCTACCTTCCAAGCAACTATGAATCAACTCTTTCACCCCTACTTACATAAATTCATATTGGTCTTCTTTGATGATATTCTTATTTACAGTAAAACTTGGAAGGAACATATAAGCTTTTAGAGCAGGTTCTTTCTCTCTTAGAGAAAAATCAGTTCTATGAAAAACTATCAAAATGTTCATTTGGTAAATAATAAGTAGAATACTGTGGTCATGTCATATCTTGAGGAGTCAAGGTGGACCCCGATAAAATCAAGGAAATCACAGAATGGACCAAACCAAAAAAAATATCAAAACTAAGGGGATTCCTTGGATTAACAAGTTAATATCGAAGATTTATCAAGAAATACGCTCATTTGACAACACCATTGTCAAACCTATTAAAGAAAAATTCCTTCAAATGGGATAACAATGCGAAAGAATGTTTTGAAAATTTTAAAAAGGTTATGCCATCTACACTTGTGTTAGCAACACCAAATTTTACAAAACCTTTTGTAGTAGAATGTGATGCATCAAGAAATGGAATAGGAGCAATATTAATGCAATATGGGAACCCAATAGAATTTGAAATTCTAATGCTCAACAAAAGGGAAGAGTTAAAATATACTTAGTCATTATGCATGCATTAGCTAAGTGGTAACAATATATCTTAGGAATCAAATTTTCGATACGTGTTGATCACAATAGTCTTCAATACTTACGAAGGAAAAAATAATTGTCCACAAAACAACAAAAATGGGTGGAGAAACTTTCCACCTTTGATATGGAAATAATACACAAAAAAGGGAAATACAATATAGTTGTTGATGCACTATCACAAAAATATGAGGAAGTAAAATAATGTGAAACAACAGTAGTCATTCTTGATTGGATGGATGAGATTCGAGTTGAATATGCCAAAGATCCTAAATCAAAATCCATAATCAACAATTTGGATCAAAAGCCCAAATTTGAATAGAAAAATGGCATTTTATCGTACAAGAACAAAATCTACCTAATTCCATCCTCAAAATTTAAAATGAAAGTGTTAAGGGAGTCACACAGCTCCCCAACATCAGGACATGTGGGTTTTTTCAAAACCTACTATAATGCATGACAATCATTCTATTGGAAAGAAATGAATAAGGATATTCAAAGATTTGTTGCCGAATGTGAAATATGTCAAAGGAATAAAAATGAAAATGTTATTACTCCAGAATTACTTCACCCCCTACATATTCTTGACCAAAAATGGGAAGAGATCTCAATGAGTTTCATTGAAGGGATACCCATGTATAATGGGAAGGATAAAAAAAAATTGTGGATGACAGATTAACCAAATATGCACATTTCATGGCAGTACGGAAAACTGACTCAACAAAGAAAATTGCAGATGTGTTTTGCAAAAAAAATTATAAATTACATGGATTTACAAAGGTTATTGTTAGCGATAGGGATGAAAAAATTAAAGGAAATTTTTGGAGAGATTTTTGCAAACAAATAGGAATATCCCTTAATATGAGCTCCGCCTACCATCCAAAAGAAGATGGTCAAACATAAATTGTAAATAAATGCTTAGAAATGTACCTATGATGCTTTGTGACAGATAAGCAAAATAAATGGTCTCAATGGTTACATTTAGTCGAATGGTGGTATAAATATACATATCACACGTCGACAAAAATTACTCCTTTCCAAGACTTATATGGTTGTGAATCACCTAAATGGAAAGAGTTACATTAATTATTACTAAGGTCCTAGAAATAAGGAATAAGCTATAGGAAGAATAGAAAATTGTTCAAATATTAAAAGAAAACCTAGCAACAACTCATAATCGAATGAAACAACTAGTAGACCAACATAGGCCAGAAAGAGAATTTGAAGAAGGAAATTGGGTGTTTGTATGAATTCAACCCTACAAATAATTATCCCTTAAGAAACAAGGGAAGAAGCAATTGGCTCCAAAATTCTATGGACCCTTTCAAATTAACAAAAAGATTAGCAAGGTTGCTTATGGATTGGAATTTCTAGAAAATTGTCACATCCACAATGTCTTCCATGTCTCATGTCTCAATAAAGTGCTTGGGAAATCTCAACCAATTCAAAAAGAAATCCTTGAATTCGATGACGAAGGAAGAATTATTTTAGAACCAAAAGGTATTCTTGCCACTAAGGAAAAAGTGTTATGTTCCAGAACCATTAGACAATATATCATCAAATGGAAAAACCTTCTAGAAGAAGATTCATCATGGGAGTCAAAACATTTCCTCTGATAATACCCATCACTCACCTTGCTTTGAGTACAAAGAAAAATATTAAGTGAGTGGCAATGTTACAAACATAGTAATAATAATAAATAATCATTTAATTAAATCAAGAGGCACGTACCTCCTAACCTCGTGACCTATCAATGCTATATAGAAAACTGTCATGAGGGTATTGTAATCATCTTATCAATTTATCAATCAAATATCAATATTCAGAAATATTGTCTTATTAATAACAACTATATTCGTTACATAGAAGCAGAGATAGTCACTCTAAGAAAATATCTTTAGAAGAAGGACATGCAGCAAAACAACACAAGGCTATTGGATAATATCGTTCATAGTTAAATACCTTCTTATGACATATATGGATTAGGATACAATCAAACACAGATAGAGAAAGGTTCAAGCTCCAAAACCACAAACCAAGAAGTAGAAGCAAGAAGCTATGCAAAAGTTGTCAGAGGTCCCTCTATGAAAGAAGAAGATAGGAAGACTCAAGAGGAATATTACAAAGACACTACACCACATATAAGATTAAGAATTCAGTATCAACATCAACTAACTATAGAAAGACCTCAATAAGAGGGAGGATTCAGAAGAGAAGCACCATTCAAAAGATCTTCTACTCCTAGGTATCAAACTATTTTTCTTGGTTCATGTTATAATTTTGGGCACAAATTTGCGAATTGTAAATCCAATACCAAGAACAGAAGAAACGATGAGGGCTATACAAGAAATAATTATCCAATAATATATCATGAAGCATGGAATAGATGCTACAAAAGATTTGGATCATTGAGTGATGTGGTGGAATTCTACAAGTGCAACAAATTTGGACATATGGCTAAGGATTGAAGACTTACTATTCTTCCAAGGGAACCAAAGTATAATATCAACAGTCATACATAGGAACCAAAAATGATATGGATAAGAAAGAAAGATCATTTCAACACTGAAGAATGCAATCTTGCTTTACAAGCTTAACACAAGAAACATGGATGGTATGTTGACAGTGGATGCTCAAAGCATATGACAAGTGATAAATATAGATTTCCAACATTAAAGAAGAAAATGGATGGATCAACATCATTTTGGAATGACAACTTGGCCATAATTATTGGAAAGGGAACAATCAATCTCAAAAGTAAGGATGCCATGGAAAAAAATGTTTTATTGGTTGAAGACATGAAACAAAATCTGCTAAGTGTAAGTCAAATGTGTGATCAAGGAAACAAACTTGTATTTGAATCAAATAAGAGTGAGATAAGGAAATAAGAATAAGGAAAGTTGGTGGTTGCAACTGTAATAACTCTAAGAAACATACATGTTCCAAATGAAATAGGAAAGGAAAGATGTTTCTTAGGAAAGGACGATGAAAGTTGGCTCTGGCATAGAAGAATGGGTCACGTAAATTTTAATAATCTTGAAAACGTCAACAAAAAGGAAGAAGTAAGAGAAATGCTCGAGATATAGAAGCCAACAAACATTATATGAAAGAAATATCTACAGGGAAAATAGACCAAGACAAAGTTAAAGTCAAAGGAGTATTCCACAAAAACACCACTGGAGATTTTACATATTGATCTATTTGGACCAACAAGAATGAAGGGATTGAAAAGTGAACAATATTTCATGCTACCGGTTGATGAATACACAAGAATGACTAAAATTTTCTTTCTAAATAAGAAGTTAGAGGCATTTGAAAAATTCAAGACATACAAAGAGATGGTTGAAACTGAGACAAAGTTGACAATCAAGTGTTTGATATTAGACAATGGAGGAGATTTTACATCAAAGGAATTCACAAAATTATGCAGTGAACATGGGATAAAGAGGTACTTTCTAGTATCCAGGAAACCTCAGCAAAATGGATTTGTCAAAAGGAAGAATAGAATGATACAAGAAATGGCCAGAACCATGTTAATGTATTCCAAGTTAAAATGTGTTTTTTGGGTACAAGCAGTGCATACAATAGTTCACATCCATAACATAGGTATGCTCAAAAATAATAGTGATAAGACTCTATACTAGCTATGGAAAGGAAGACTAGAAAATGTGAAGCACTTTAGAGTATTCAGAAGCAAATGCTACATAAAAAAGGAAGATGATAAAATTGGAAAATTCGATTCTCGAGTTGACAAAGGCATACTAATTGGGTACTTAAGAAAAATGAAAGAATGCAAATTCTTCAATCTAAGACTCAAAAGAATAGTAGAAAGAATCAATGTGATGATTGATGAGACATGTGGATGGAAGATAAAATAAAGTAGCAAAGGTTTAGTTGAATAGTATCACAAAGAATATTTGAAATAAGAATAAGTAGATGAAGAAGAAGAGAAAGAACAATAGGATCTTCAAGTACCTCCAAAGACACCCAACAGATGAGTGCAGAAAAATCATCCATCAGAATAGATTATTGGGAATAAATATGTAGGATTTGAAACCAAAAGAATAATCCACTCACAAAAACAACAACATCTAGCACTACTATATACTATTGATCTGAGCAATTTTGAAGAATCCATCAAGGATGAGCATTGGATCAAAGATATGGATGAGGAGTTAGATCAAATAGAGAAGAATGACACATGGGAAATGGTTCCAATACTGAAGAATGAGAATGTCATTGGTACAAAATGGTTCTTCAAAAACAATTTGAACGAGGATAGACAAGTTACCAAAAACAAAGAAATATTGGTATGCAAAGGATACTCTCAAGTTGAAGGTATAGATTTTATAGAAAAAATTTCCCCGGTCACCAGGATGAAAGAAATCATATTGATATTATCCTATGCTTGTTCAAAGAGAATAAAGGTTTATTATATGGATGTGAAATCAACATTCCTAAAGGGATATCTAGAGGAAGAAGTTTACATTGAGAAACCAAAATAATTTCAGTTGTTAGAGAAGGATAATTATGGTTGTTGGTTACTATTCCTCTATTTTGTCTGATTTTATTGACCCAGGGTTCATGTTTGTTTGGGTTTCCAACAAAGCCTCTAAAACTATTAGCCCTCCTAGTAAACTAGAAGGCAACACAACAGACATAGTGTGTTGCGCAGTCTCACCCGAGATAGATTTAATGGGTGGCTGTAAGACTCATGTGTTTACAGCCTTGGATTGAGTGTGAGGTAAGCGATATATATATTGAACCATTATTACAACTGTAATTGCAATTCATTTTCATTTACGAATGCGCAGGAAATATAACAACTCATTTATTAAGCATAACAGATAACTACTGAAAAGATGGTACAGATATGCAAGCAGTTATCACACAACACAGATGTTATCGTGTTTCACCACCCTCCTGAGGATACATCCACAAATATTTGGATCTCATATCTTTTATTATATTATTTCTATGTCTACAACGCCACAAACTTACAACTCTTCTCAGTCGAGTAAGTGTTACACATCAAAATTACTCACTTCAATAGTGTCGCAAGTGTCGTCATTACAAGTGTTGTAAGTGTCGCATCTTGTCCACAAGTGTTGCATATTGACCTCAAGTGTAGCAAGTGTCACAAACATCATACTGCCATATTTCCTATGTCATGCCTCTAATGACATCATAAGGACACTTAAGACACCTCAAAGGCTAGTTTGGAAGAAGAGAAATCAGTTGACAAGGAGTACAAGCCTTTTGTCACTGAAAAAACCACTTAAATAACAATTTTGGGAGGGAGAGCTCCCCTACCCACTGTCAGGGAGTACCAATGCTCCATGGGCCTCTTTGGGGGAGTGATACATCACTTTTTTCCCCCTTTTAGGGGAGCGCTACCCTTTTTTGGGCGAAATTTGGTTTGTTGGAGCAAATCAAGGGACAATCCCCTCAATATTTGAAGGTATTTGAGTTCAAATCTTGGGTCAAGGCATGATTTTAGGAAAGATCCTCAACTGAAGGAGAAGAATCCTCAACTTATCCCAAATATCTCTCAAGTGGTTGGGCCTCTCCAAGGTTATATAAGGAGGCCTCCTCATGGTGAAAGAATGGTAGAAACTAGAGATTGATACCAAACTTATGATCTTATAAGTGGTATGAACATAAGAGATTTGATATGTGACACTTATGATCTCATAAGTGATATTCCATCAAAGAAATCAGTGTATATTACTTGAGCAAAGGGGTTGGACAAGGAGAATTGGAAGAAGTTGTTGCACCTTCAACAAAGGATTGTAAGTACTTTTACTTGTTCTTATCAATATATCAATCCTTGGCCTGTTTCTTTCAAACTTATGTTTGTTCCACATGAGTTTTTATTCAGTAGATAGATATATATTTGAGCTAATCTCAGTAGAATAGGAAGTCCATTGTATCTTTGTTTGTTCTACAGGACCTATCAGGGAGCTCAGGATCGAAGCTCAACTAGAACTTTGAAAGGAAAAACATCGTTAATAAGGTACATATGTTTCTTCTTCTCCTTCATATATTATCTTGATTAGACCTAAAAGGATGTCAGTGTCCATGTTAAGAACTTTTCTTTCTTGGCCTTAGGAGTCTAGAGACCAAGAGAGAATCTGTTGGTACATAGGAGGATTCACCTGTAACAAAAATTGGCTACTCCACTAGGGAAGAGCTCTGATTTTTTATTCCTTTCCCAGACCTTATTTTGGTCCTTTTCCCACTCACTTGACCTTATCCATACTATCTTTTTTATTCTTAGATCTGATTGATTGCTTCTTTATTTCATCTTATTCACCCTGATTGACTGAGTTTGTTTGAAAATTTGAGTTTCTGGGCATTTTTATGAACTTTTGAAGCAGAGCGCTCCCCTGCCCTTATTATTTGAGTGCCAATGCTCCCTGGTGATCTTACACAGAGCGTTGGAACACTCCGATGCCCCTTACACCAAAGCGCTACCCCCTTTTTGTGAAAAACCCTCTAGGTTTTTCAATTTTTGAGTTCAGTTTTTGCCTTTTTCACTTGCTCAGAGTCTCATACTCTCAATCCATCTTGGTATTGGCCTTCAACACCCTGTTTTGTAAGAATTGATCTCTTCTTGTTTGGAAACTTGACATTTTCTTTCCTTGCCTTGAAGTCACTCTTTGTCTTTGCTGACCTAGAGTTAACTTGCTGGTTTCTTCTTGTTTATCTGACTGAGTGAAAGATTTTGTGAGGAAACCCAAAGGTCTATGAACCTTTCCATTTGATATTTGAGGTAAGTTTTCAAACATTTCTCTTTTGTTTGAGGTTTTTGGTTCTTGTTTGCAGATTTGGTTATCTTTGTCTTTCTTGTTTATTCACGACAAGAGTGTATTTTTGTTTGTGTGAGGTTTGCTTAAATCCCAAAGTCTGATTGAAATTAGAAGTTTTACATATAATTATCATTCACATATAAGAAAAAGGACATATTTTAGTGATTGGTTTGGATATTAGAAGGCATTTTTGAAAAAAATTTAGCATTACATTGGATTTGATTGAGAAACAAATTGTATGAGGACATTGCATCTTAGTGTTTGATAGTGAAAAGAAATTTCTCTATTTCCCTTAAATAGGCATTCATCGAAAGACAAGACTTCTTATCATTTTCTTGTGTATTTTTTTGGGAATTGAGTCATAATACCATCATTTTCATTATGATACGCCCTTTGAGTAAAGAACAACTACAAAATGAACGCTAATTAAAAATTATCTAGAACATTTTGTTTTTAGGATCTTCCACCAACATTAGACTAGGATTAGCACTTTGGATTAGGTCGTGAGTACAACTCTCGAAAGTTTTTCAAAAAAAACATTAGCATCTTGCGATAGGGAGAGAAAATCCAATTGTCATATAGGCTTTCTAGGATCCCCCTCTCACACAGGGGTTATGCACAAGGTTTCATTAGGAAGAATTACGGTGATTATCCCTCCGTGGTTCAACTGTTTGTAGTGGTTGAAACGTATATTGGGGGTCACTTGAGGGTATACCCATGATTATGTGTGGGAGCCTCTCGAGTTGATTTCAGACTAGTTATACTGCCCATATGTTCGGATCAGACTGTCAATTGTACCCACCCAGGGGATAACTGCGAGTTGGTGTCCTTAGTTTCCACAATATTTAGGTACTTACACGAGGTTACGGTGAAGGGAAGTCTCACTATACCTGGAACAGACAATGGTCAAACTCACTCGGGCTCCTTGTGTTATAACCCTAAATTGCACTATCCCTGCTTACCTGGCATCAGGCCTACTCATGCCTCTTCCTAGCCAAAGCCATGCTGAGTAATTCCTCAAAAAACCACTTAAAACAAGCAACCCGTGCCCTAACTTCTCACTGGGAGCGGGCATCCGCTTGCTGTCCTTATACTGCACGTGGGCATTTGCAGGCTAACCCAAAACAGCCTGCGGGTACCTAACAAAGCAAAAAATCAGGAAAGTTTCCGCCGGGACACAAGGCTTTTTGTCAGTTAACTGGAACTCCGAGCCATGCATGGCCGAGAGTTCGCCAATAACCCTATCTCCTTCTAGCCTATAAAAGGAGGGGTAGGGGTACTATTCAAGGGAGGAAAATCATAGCAAAGAAACTCTGCCAAATTGCCAAGCCAGTTTTTTCCCAACCCTTTAGCCTTGCCTCAAGCTTTAGGAGAAATTCATGCAGCAGCAGTTGGAGGACAAAAAAAGAAGAGGAAGAGCCCAGGATCAAGATCATGGAACGGTGACCGGCCTCAGAAATCATTGTAAGTTGGTTCATATTGAATTTAATGAAAAGATACTTTTCCCGTCCCGCATACATGAGTCTCATCTGTGTAATTTGATTTATGTTTTATCTCTAACCCTATAATAGATCAGTAGCATGCATGCATAGTCTTGTGTTGATTGCAGGGAAGCTTTTGGAAGGAGCAGCAGCAGCAAGGGGATAAGAAGCTCAATGGAGGATCTACCTCAGCCGTCCGGAAAAAGGTTGGTTTATTCTTCTTTTGTATGCATGTGAAGAAAGGGGTTTCAGATTCGGGTAGAAGGTTAAAAGTTAAGTCTTGAGGGTCATGATCTGCGTATAAGCTTAGAGCCCTAGCTTATTAGTCCGTAGGGTAGAATACTCCACAACACCTTGGAGGGTAAATCCACAATTACTGCATAGAAGCTTTCACCAAGGTGAAAGTCCCTTAAGCAGGTCACCATTGTAAATGTTCCACCATATCCTAGCCCCTTCTTGACTTGATCACGCGAAGTTGGATTTCATCACCAACTAGTATGATCATCGAGAGAAGTTTTGTTTGCTTGGTTTTGATTCCTATATTTTATTAGCGTATGTTGTTTCTTTTTGTTAGTTGGCCCTAGATTTTCAGCGTTTACTATTATTCTCCAAAATTGGGCTTGTAGATGATAAAGGTCTTCCTCGATCGCATAGGATGCAAGGCTGCCTCCGAAAGGCTACCAACCCTTACCTCTTAACCCTCTAGAAGACAACTATCGTGGAGAGGTAGAAAATCAATTTGACGCTAGGAGTGTTGTTGCTCCTTCGTTAGACAATAAATAAGGCGCTTTGGTTACGGTTGAGAATCCCACTCCTCACACTACATTTTTGTCGGAAACCCCCCTCGAACAACTTTTTCTTCATTTAGACTCTCTTGGGAACATCATAGATGAAGAGGTCCCACAGTTACCTAAGAGGGAAATTACCAAAACATATATGGGATCCACAGAACCAATATTTGGTGATGAGTATAGGAGTCCTATTCATCCTACCACTGCAGTAGATACAAATCCCACACCTGCTTGTTCTGTATGGAGGACTTCATTAGGACACAATCTCTATGAGCATTTTGAATCCTTTCAACAACGCTTTAATCCTCATGACCCTCCTATTGAAACTGGTCCATCTAGTCAAACTATTAATCACCCCATCGATCAGGTCATTAACCCTACTATTACATCATCACAAGTCCACCCTAATGTTGGACTCATCACCTCAACTCATTCCCAAGGCACTTCGATCCCTATCCCCACTTTTACAAACTTTCACTCTACATCTCCACATGTTTTGCACAATCCTGCTGGGACATCTTTGCACCAGAGAATGTAGACCCTTGCCATCCAAATACAACCGACTGGAGGGAAACCACCATCTAGCGGACCTATCCCTCCTAGAAGACCACCATCCTATGGTAGGCCTACCCCTCCCGGGGTACAACCCCCTTTTCATGTTCTTCTCGGAGGGTAACCTCCCTTTGCCAGTCATACTCTGGTCATTAATCCACCGCTGGTAGGGGGGAAACCTTCATTTGCTGGAAATCCTTCAAAATCTTGGGGAGTATCTTCGTGAGGCACATTTACCCAACCCCACATTGGGGGGCACCCATATCATAACCCACAAGGAGGAGTGCCAAGGAGGAGTGTCAAATCATAATATATAGCTCTCCTATCTCACACTCAATCCTAGGATGTAAACTATTGGGTTTCTTCCAGTATAGGTGTAGGGTTCACCGGTACTGTGTCTGGAGATGGTATTTCATCGACATTGATGATCTCCGATGATTGTTGTTCACATTCTTCCGCCTGTACTCATGACTTGGTATAAACTCTGGCTTTTCTAGTGGTCTAGCTCGCTTCTTCTTTCTTTGGTGGTTCCATGGTGGTGAATGTCGAAAATTTGTTGGTTTTGACTAGTCTTTGGGACCTATGTGAACTTAGCTCTGTCCTCCTTAACCTCTATCGCTCTCTGTCTCTTCTATTTTCGCAAATAGACTCTTTGTTTCCGCGTCCGTGTGTTGTATGGGCTATGCATGAAGCTTGTTGAGGACGCTTCCTTAATTATGGGTTCAATGCACCTCTAGTGGTTTCGAACTTACCATTACTCTGCCTTACAACCTCCAGTTGGTGTGATTAATGTGGCATCGCATCGGTCATTTCCTTCCTTTACTTTCGCTTATCTTTGTCTTGTCGTACTGCTTTGTTGACTTTCCTTTTCCCGCTTGTTTCCCTTTGTACGTGACCATTTTCCTTCTCGTTTTTGAGTTTGTGTTCCTAAGTGTGTGTGTCTTTTCATCCTCCAGTGCATTGTGCCTCTGTTGGTACTAATTATAGTTTTTTTTTTTTTACTACGCAGTGGGTGGTCGACTATCCTTGTACAACTTTAGTCGGCTCCCATTGATCATCCCTATGAGTTTTGTGCTTGATAAGTCTTTCAATTGTACATTTCCTCCATCTATGACAAATTTTACCTCGTATGGTCCTAGAAAATGCAGTCTTAGCTTTCCTGGATGCTGAAACGATTTGTTTTCATACATTAGTACTAGATCTCCTTCCTTGAAATTTTTCTTCTTTGTGTGTCTATCAAGCCAAGCTTTGTCCCTTGCTTTCTAAACTTGTTGGTGGAATCCTGCTAAGATTCAATATTCCTCCATGGTCATTAACCGATTCAGTCTCTCCTGTACTGTGCCTCATTCTGTCATTTGTGTAATTGCTGCTACGCGTAAGCTTGGTACTAAAAATTCTAATGGCACCACTGCTTCTTGGATATAAACTAGTTTAAATGATGTGTGTCCTGTCAAATTTTTACACATAGTCCTATAGGCCCATAATACTAATGGTACTTTAAGTTCCCAGTCATCCCTGTTGATGTTCTCCAGGATTTTGTTGAATGCTTCCACCGTACCATTTACTTGTGGGTGATATGGTGTGCTTTTTTTATGATGGACTTAAAACTCTTTAGTCATAGCATTTATGGTGTTGTTTATAAAGTGCATGATTTGGTCTCTCATTAAAACTCTTGGGCATCCAATCGATTGATTACTTACTCAAATAAAAAATGCATTGTTGTTTCTGTGCTGCAATCCTTCACTGGTGTGTCTTCTGCCCATCCTGTTAGGTACTCTGTTGTAATGATAATGTAATTAGATCCTGTTGTTTTTGTTGGTGGGTTGATTGGTCCCACAAAGTCTATTTCCCACTTATCAAATTCTTGGAGTTTTACCTGTGGTCGTAATGGAATCTCGTCCCTTATGTTGGGTTTGCCTACCCTTTGAAATACATTGCATCTTTGACAGTACTCCTTCGAGTCTCTGTGAATTTTTGGCCACCATAGTCCTACGCACAATACCTTATGTGCGGTATATTTTCCTGCATAATACCCTCCTGCTATTCCCTCATGGGATTCTACTAAAAATCTTGGTATTTCTTGCTCTAACGTGTACCTTCGCAAGATGTTATCTAAGCCCATTTTGTATAGGTGTCCTGCAATTAGTTGGTAGTCGGCAGTGCAAACTACCAGGTTTTTTTTCTACGCGGTGCTATATTCTTGAGGCACAGTACCTGTGCTCAAGTACTGAATGATATCTACGAAGTATTCATCAACAGTATGGAATGAGAATAAGTTTGCATCCAAAATGTTGTCTTCCATATTCGTAGGTTAATCTCCATTTGTGACCCTTGATAGGTGGTCAGGTCCTGCATTCAATTTTCCTGGTTTAACGATTACTTCAAAGTCAAATTCTTGGAATAGGAGTAACCATTGGCAAGTTCTCCCCCCCAACACTAGCTTGTTAACAAGGTATTTCAAGGCTGAGTGATCTGTGAACATCTTAAGGTGTTTTCCCGATAAGTAGTGTCTGAACTTTTGCAGTGCATGGACCATATCTAGGTCTTCTCTTTCTGTCGTGTTATAGTTCTATTTTGATTCTGATAACTTTCTGCTCGTGAATGCTATCGGGTGATCCAAGTCCCCCACTCCTGGCTGCACCAAGGTAGCTCCAAGTGCTATGGATGATGCATATACATGGACATCGAATGTCTTCTCTAAGTCTGGAAAGACTAATATTGGTGCAGTGACCATATTCTCCTTTATGGTATTCAGACCGTATTGACACTCATCGTTCCACTGAAACTTTGTATCCTTTCTTAGTATCTTTTCCATTGGTGCAGTAATCTGCATGTACCGTTTCATAAACTTCCTGTAGTATCCTATGTTTCCCAACATGGCTCTTAGATGACATACTTTTTTTGGTGGTGGTAAGTTAACAATTACTGCAATCTTTGCGAGATCTAGGAGTAAACCTTGTTTTCATACTATATGGCCCAATAGTATCCCAAATGAGGTTCCAAATATGCATTTATTTATGTTTAGTGATATATGACATTGTCTGCATCTTTCCAACATTAGCAGTAAGACTTCTACATGTTCTTTCAACAAACTGTAGACTGTCCAATCATCCAAGTATACTTCGAGAAACTGGTGGATAAATTCCTTAAACGCAACAATGACTACTCTGGAAAAGATTGTTGGTGCATTCTTCAGTCCAAACGGCATGAATGTGTATTGATACTATCCCCATTATGTCGTGAACATGGTATTTTATCTATCTTCTTGTGATATCTTGATATGATGGTAGCCTGAGAATCCATCAGTGAATGAGTAGGCTTCGTGTCCGCCTACATTTTGTAACACTTCATTCGTGAAAGGTGTAGGGATTGGGTCATGTAGGCATGCATCATTCAACTTCCTCAAGTCGACGCATATCCTGCTCTTTACTTTGATTGGTGTGGAAATGAATTATGATTCTATGGGTGGACCTTCCACATCTCTTTCTCCTTATACTTATTCAATCTGAATGTCGCGCAGATCATCTTCATCATGTGCTTCCTCTTGTACATGGTAACATGACAACAATTCCTTGACAGTTTGTTTGTTCCGGTATTGTTCTTCTGTGATAAGTTCCATTTCTGGTTCTTTGATGAATATCATTCCTCTTATATGTTTTAGAGAAGAATCTATGTTGGGGTTATCATGATCAAATGAGAAAGTGACTGTGAAATTATGTTGCAATGTCATCCAGGTCGTAGTTCCTTGGCACAATTCCTGGTCTGTATACCAGTTCGCTGGTATGCCCTCTAGAGTGTGTATAAAATGATGAGGCCATTTCTCTGGGGGTGTCATTTTAGATAGTGTTCTACACTCCTCCAAGTGTTCCGCCGGTGCCCCTTTTCCATTGTACTTCTGTTGTTTGTTTTTCTTTTGTTTTGTGATGAACCTTATGCGCAGTAACTTCTTACATTGGTACCAATCTGTGATTGTATTTTTATGTGCACCCCACCATCTTGCAGGCGTGGCCTTCAATTCTAGATCAAGTGCTAATAGTCTCTGGTTCTCTAAGAATTTGTCTTCATACTGTGCTAAGAATGTTTCCAAATCGTTGATTCCGTGGAAACTAGGTGGTTCTCTAATTTCTGTGCCTACCCATCTTACTACATGGTCAATTCTTGCACATCTTTTCATGGATACTTCATGTAGCCTGTGTTTCCAATTCTCTAAAACGGTATCTGAGTCTGTTGCACATTAGGTAATTCTCTACCAACTAAGTATCCCATTTGCGGTTGGTTTCACATAATCCACATTGCACGTAGTTTTTCTATACAACTGGCTGATTTCCTCTAAGTCTAGGAAAGTAGGTTCTATAAACCTCTCCCCTTCCGACAGATCCAATGGCATGATGACCTTGTATTCTCCTAAATTAAATGTCATTTTCCTGGTCTTCAGGTTGATTATGGCCTGGTTGTCAAACACCCAATCCATACCAAACAATGTTGGGTAAGGTGTTGTGTCGTCCACTACTTCAATGACTTCAAAATCTGCTTTAGTACACACTCCATCTAGGTCTACTGTCACTCCTTTCAGTCTACCAATTGGTAGGAATCTGTGTTGGTTTTCCAGTTTCAATTGAACATGTGAATATCCTAATGTGGTCTCTCCCATGCATTGCCACGTCTTCTTTGGTAATACATTAACTTTGAATCCTAGATCCAGTAGGATGTCTCCCATATTGAAATCTCCAATATTGGCATTCGGTCTAAATTCCCTACTTGTTCTTCTTCTTGTGTGTAGGTGATTGACTGTTTTTGGTTCTAGTTTTCCTTCCGTCTCGATGCAACATTTTTCTAGTATGTTTTGCAATATTTTGACAGATTATGGATCACTTAATACCTTTACACATGATTGCAAAAATCCTTTGATTGTACTTACTTGTCCCATGGAATGTATTTCCTTGGTTTGATCCAATAATAGAGGCATTTCATATTCTGGTGTTTCCTTAATTTGTTGTGCAGTTAAAGTCGTCACAATATCTTCCTTCTAGAATTCTTGTCAGGCTTGCTTAAATATCTCATTTTCCTTCTGCGCGTCAAATTGCTTCCTTGGTTCGGTGTTCTTTTTCACCCATTGATTTTGTGTTGGCTCTTGTCAAACAACATCATCCCCTTTTCTAGCTCTTCCATGAGTAACTATGTTGATGTTTCGTCCTTCATCCCTTGCTTCAGCTGAAATCCACTGAACATTCTGGTTGTTCTGGTTCCTTTTGTCCTGGATCTTTACTAGTAGTGTTGGAAATTGTTCTATGTCATGATCTGATGCATGAAAATACATAAAATTTACTGGTGGAAGTGGACATTCCCTTTCATAATGTCCCGTTTGTTGAAAATTGTCACACACCACTGGTCCTCTGCCTCATCTGAAACCTCCTCTTGCTTGTACGAAACCTCTGTAGCTTGTTCTATCTCCTCTTGGTGCATTATACGGAGGTACCTGATTGTACTATGTGGTATTGTACTGAGGTTGTGTTTCATTGTACTATGGATGCACATTATTATGAATAGGATTACTTCCTTCTCTTCCCGCTCTTTGACCTCTCATCTTCCTCTCATACATTGCGCGCAGGATTTCCTTAATCTTCTCCACATGTCAGAGATCCTCTACCTCTTCCTCATCACTCATCAAGCCTTCCCTCGTAGCTATGACTCTCTTCTTGGTATTCACCTTGTATTGGTAGGGTACTCCTCTACATGTCTTTCTAGCTATCGCCATGATCTTCTTTCTCTAGTTGTCATCCATCATGATCAAGTCCAAGGGTTCCTCCTTCTTTCCCTTATCCTTTCCTCTTTCCATTTCTCCTCTTTTTATGAGTGCTTCCCCCCTTCCTGTAAGTTTTAAACCTGCGAAGTAAAGTAATGTATATATATTCTTAAGCAATATAGAAATTAATCAATGGCTCATACACAGAGTACACAGAGATTTTATACTGGAAACCCTCAACTGGGAAAACCTTTCTTATTTTCATTATCTCAAATTTCATCATTCGCCATATAATATATACAATGTTTTTAGGTATTCCGTAGATACCAAAACCCTAATCCCTTAATCCGGGATTAATTTACAAATCAACTAAAAATAGCAAAATCCGCTAAAAATAGCAAAAA
>JASDQU011401597.1:39362-55220 GCA_032191745.1 Picea mariana | reverse complement strand
TCTTCATTGTATATCCAGCCTTTGGAGGCTTATTTTGTATTGTCGGGAGCATTTTGTAGCAGCTCATATCTATTGCTTGTACGACGATCTGAGGTTTATGCCAGATCGACCATCTATTGTATTGATCTTACATTGATCATAATAAAAAGGTCAGATCTTTGCTTGTGCTTCTACATCTTGAATATATTGTGATCTTCATGTGTTGATGAATCTTGTATGCACTTAATAACTCAATAAATACCTGCACATCAATAGATCAGTAGTAGTTAGTGATTCCAAGAAAAAAATTTGGCTTGGGATCATTACACTGGTATCAGAGCTTCGATCCTCCAAACCTGTGGAGAGATCGGCGTATGTAGAGGTACAGTGGAATTGTTATGGGTCGGAGGAAGAAAAACAGCAGTGAAACAAAGGTAGAAATGGAAGGGTCAGGGGATCACCATGAGCCTCAGGGCTTGGCTCTATTAGTAGCCGAATTTGGTAAGTTCCAGCAAAACATGAACCGCACAGAAAGCACATTGGTCCAACAGTTGGACGAGTATCAAGAAACCAACAAAAGGGGGCAGGCCGAAATCTCTGAAACCTTGAAGAAAGTTNTACATTGCTCATAATAAAAAGGTCAGATCTTTGCTTGTGCTTCTACATCTTGAATATATTGTGATCTCCATGTGTTGATGAATCTTGTATGCACTTAATAACTCAATAAATTAGTAGTAGTTAGTGATTCCAAGAAAGAATTTGGCTTGGGATCATTACATGTTAGCTGGTGGTTCAAGTAACTCATAATTACTTGGTAAAGAATATTACATTAGAACATAAATACTTCATGAATAATTCCTAAAATACTTAGAAGCATGGCTCTGGATCATATAAATATAAGTAGTTTGTAACGTACTCAACCACCCACAGGTTGGGCTACGCCACTTAAACAGGCTGCAACACATCCAACCACTAGCAGGCAGGGCATGCTACAGTCCCAAGACTCTGTTCTCTGAACGAATCTCGAATTCTAACAACATTTAATCAAAAAACAAGCACAAAAGAACCACATGCATTAATCAAGATCCATGTTACAACATAAAATAAATAAACAATGTGCCATGCACAACAGATAACCAACATACAGACACATTATAAATACATATCTCAGAGATAATTAAATACACAATGGAATATACATTATACATAAAACACATGACAAAGAGCACTTATATTTTCAAGTAAAGATTCATCAACTAGTTGCAGACCAAGGACGTTCCTCCCAACCATAGACATTGATGTTCACTTACTCTCAACAATAGGTCACCCCTGAGCCAGGGCTATGAATCCACAAGGATGGGTCCTAGGCCAAATCTAAAACACGTAACAATTGGCTAACTAGCTCTTAGGTTTCCCAACCACACACCAAATCCCAATTTCTAGCTCTCTTTCCCTCTCAACCTACACAACCCAAAGAAATGAACACCTTTCTTTGCCATTCAGTCCCTGAGGCTATTCCATTTCTTTCCAGGGCTTCAGTGCTACTGGTCAAGAAATATCCCTACTGGAAACTCCAAGGATTCTCAGCTGTGGATAGTTCTATTTGAACTTCCATCAAACTCATGCACACGGGCATCCATTCCCTCCAGGAATGATCAGTTAAATATTACAACCATTCAACAATGGCTCTCCTCTTCCTGCCATTCGTTTCCATGATCAGCCCAAGAACACACAAACTAGAAATAGTGAGTGAAGAGGAAGAAGAACAAGAGAGCAAGGGGAAGAAGATGAACTAAGGGGAGAGCACCTAACCAAGGGAAGAGCGACCCCCAACTTCACCCAAAGCCACCCTCGTGCATCCATTTGTATCCATGCTCATACCAAGAGCACACGAATTTAGCAAGAATGAGGCTCCTAAAGATGAAAGAGTGAGAAGGGTGTACGGTGAATGAATAAGAATAAGTGAACCCCCAAACAAACCAAAGATGGGTTTGTATAATTACTTGGAAATCAAGAACTATATGGCCTCCCCCAAGAAGCTCATGTGACCCCTTTTCTCCATAAAATCAATTATGGTTAAGTAAAATAATAATAAAAAGACTTAGCCCCTCAAACCCCCCCACTCGTGGAATCATAGCCCCCTATCTCTTTTGTCCTTGTCTGTCTTGCAACCAATGGTGTATTTTTATTAATGTACATGAAGTATTACATTTTCTAGGCACTCTGGCCCCTTTCTCAACTTTACCGTCTCACCAGCCTAAGTCACAATTAGATAATACATTATAGTTAATAAAGGTTAAAACTAGGATGTTACATCCCCCTCCCCTTATTTTGGCACTATCTTCAGTGCACAACACCATTCCAATGTTATTAACATTACAAATCCAAGCCCTCTGGCCTTAATCCACACACGAAATCCAACCCAATCTTATATACATAGGAAATCTGGACTAAAATTAAACATGTATACATAGGTATTCTGACCCCAAACATGTATAATGATCTTCAAAATTTATATTTCTGGTAGTAGTGCCAACCAACAATATCTCCTTCCCTCTAAGCCCTGCACAACCCAAAGAAGTGAACCCGTTTGTCTGCCATGCAGTCCTTGAGGTTGTTCCACTTCTCTCCAGGGCTCCAGTGCACTCGGCGAGGAAGTTTCAGAGTTGTGGCTTCCATAACTCCAGTTGCAACAAGTCCATTGGACTTTCTTCATTCTATGCCCTTGTCATTTAGTTGCTCCAACATCACCTTCTTCTTTTCCCTCATAGTCTAGTACTTTTCTAGATCCTCAACATTCATCGTTTTCCTACAACATTTCAAATCAACGAGCAAGTACTCAATTTACAATTTGCGCATAATTTATTTTTATTTTTGCTCATAATATAAGAGTAATTTTTCATAATCCAGTACAATACTTATCTGTGTGGTTCATGGAGCTACATCCATATGGTTGTCTTGTTAACTTGTCTCACTGCTTTCCCTTGACATACCCATTATGTGCATGATCTAAATCAATAGTTTACAAGAGATATCAAAGTCTCTTCTTCCTTGCGGTCACTCACCTTTCAGGCCCAGGCTCATGCATTCCCTTCTCTACTATACAGTCCCTTAGGTGATCCTTCTTGCCTGACCAAGGATTTCTTGCACAAGAAGATTTCTAGAGACTTTATCGGTTCTTACAGCCGAGGCAACTCTCTGGGTCTTACCACAACACAACATATTCTAGGGAGATCACGGCTTACCACAGGGTTCTCATGTCCCAACAATAGCCTTTTCCATGCTTTCCGACTTGCATATCTAACATCTCATCTGTATTATACGTATACAGTCATCATGAGATATCACTATAATCGTTTTCAATCACAAATGTCAATCTGTTTTATACAGGAAAACAAAATTTTCCCAAGCATGATCTTTCTGCTCATAATGTTTAGCTTCTACATCTATAGATATCAGTCTTCCATATGGCTTACACCCCTTCCATATCCAAGACCATCCTACCTAGAATTTTTTCAATTTACATTCATCCAAAACAATTTGTCAGTAATTATTAAATTATAATCCCCAAAATTGTTTTATATAGGAAAAATAAAATTTCCAGACATGAACTTCTGCTCATAATAATTTGGCTCTTGCAACAATAGGAATTGGTCTTCTTTATGGGGTTACAACACTGCCATATCCAAGACCCTTTCTTCCTGCAATTTCAACATTCCTCAACTAAGAAAATTGTCAATATCTCATGTACAAGCTATATATATATTTTCATGGTAACGATTCAAAACAAAATCACAAAGTGATCTCATAATTGTTTACAACTACAATTCAATCACTTCTATTAATCCAACTATCAATTGGAAGGAACTCATCATTACCTAAAGATGTATTATCAACCAATATTTTCTTTCTTCTATCCAAAAATATTTTTATCACTTTGTCCACTCAACATAGATTCTCTGTAATTTATCATTATGTAGCTTTTTTAACCTGCAACTTTCTTGTTGTAATATCTAATAGTTCCTAAAGGGTTTTCAACTTCATGAGTCAACAATACTCACATCATTTCAGACGTTAGCATAATTATTTACATGCATTCACCATTGCATTTAATAATTCTTGCAATATCACTTGTAACATTTTTAATATCTCAAAAAAATGATCTTGGAATTGTATCAACAACAATCCAATCACCTTCAACTAGTATTCATATTAAATATAATGCATCTATCCATCATTATGCATTTTCAACACCATAGGATTTTCATAATGCAATAATTAATTACTAGATAAAATAAGAATCAATGTACCAATACGTATGGCCACATTTACACAATGCATCCATGCATTAGCTACATAATAATGCATAACTATGTCATGCATTCACCAAGGTGAGTTGGAAGGTTTGGCCAATGCCTCAACACATCATCCACGAACTTCCTACTGCTTGCCTGACTATTTGGATACCTTCCTTTTCAACTGAAACACAACACTAAGAATATAATTCTTAAGTGCTCTTCAGTGTTGGAAAATAAGTTGTAGTCCAAAAATCAACTATACAGTAGATACCATTAAGCACTCACATAATGCTATAGCCCTTCCATATCCAACCATATTATGGTCTCACACATGACTAGATCTATGGATATTCATTGTTATAGAAGGAGTATGTCTCCTGAATTAACCGGGATATGATCCCATAACCACAAATAACATAATATGCAACCAACAATTTATCTAAATGCATTATAACATCAACAACATTTACATTCTCTAGGCCTTTGGCCATTACATATCAATTTAAATATTGAAAATTAACTGAGGGAATTCTTACCTCAATCCCCTTCAACATGTATGCATAAAAAAAAACTAAATGCATAGCTGCAAGGTTGTAATCCACCTACTTGTTGCTATCTGATCAACTGATATTTGTAGAAGCTCACACACTTTCTTCTTCGTCATTTTGATCACCATTCCTTCCACCCTCATGGGTCTTCACCTAGATGGAAATCATAAGCAACAACAACATTCACATCTTTAACCCTGCTATATCAATTTTTCTGAATACATAATCCATCATTAGTCATACTCAAACATTATTTCATAATAATAGACTATTCTAAGTTCACAAGCATGTTGTATGCATATCCAAGAACGTGCAATTACACATCCATATGCACCAAGCATTTACTGTCAGCATGCCTACTAATGCATATGCAATTTAACTTCATTGTATGCCTCATGCATTCTAGTGCATTTCTGTTTCAAATCACTTGTTCATTTATCTATTTATGTTGTAGTTGGTTGTCCTTGAATTCCTTCAGATCCTTTATGCCTTGTTTCCTCCCATTCTGCTAATTTCCACTATGGTTCCTTGGTTTGAACACTTTCCAACCAAGTTTCACTTGGCCATTTTGCAATCCAACCAATGTGTTCTATTTTCAGTAGCCTCTCCTAGGTAGTCATATCCAACTTTACCTTTAAGAAACATTCCAACACCCTGGAATGAAGTAGCTCAAACATTCCATCACTCTACTACAACGTTCTTGAATCAAATACTATTACTCCTAGTTCTTCATTAGGTTACTTCATTAGCATTTCCATGTGAAACCACACCTTTCACACTAAATACCATTCCCCAATGGAAGTCCATTTCACTAAGTGAAATTTTTCAAGTGAGAAAGCATTCCTAATTCTCTGCATTGGCATCCTTCTTCCACTGTCAACTCTGATATCAGAAGTGGATTTCTTTCACACTTAAGCTTTTCAACTGAATACACCTTTCTACCTTCAAGGCTATGGAGCCTTACTTTTTTCCTTCTATGCCCTTCAATGATATTTTTAACCTGCTAGCTTCATATCCTATGTGAGGATTCTTTATTTTGTAGTACCTCATCCAAATTTTGTAAGCTTTTTCATGCTTCCATGACTCTAATATCTGATCATGTTCTTGAATTGATCTGATTATACCTCTAATCTTGACAAACCTGCAAGTAGCCATCTTCTTAGAATTATACATATCATACAAAATTGTCAATTAAATTTGCAGGTACCTTTTCTATTTAATTTATGAAGAAAATAGATCATAGTTATCCAAATTAGAATAATTCCAGGCCATTCTCCTTTGAATCAACCTTCCAATGGCTGTAATTTCTCCCCAATCAGATATTTATTTGAAAGTTAGGGTTCCTTGAAAAACCACTTCCAACCCCCTTAACTGATACAACAAATCGAATTTTGCACATGCACTTCCTTCAAACCCCTTCCCAGGTGACCATGACTCAAAACCGTGGGCTTAATCCTTCCTTAGTGCTTTTCTTTCTTCAACACAAAAAAAATTCGGCCACTAGCCCCATTTTACTTCAACCGAAGTCTCATAGGACCAAGGGATATGACCAAGAGCTTAGTTGGAGGTGCTTATCTGGTGCTTTAGGACATTGGGGCTCCAGGTCTTCTAGCCTTGGGGGTTTCACCTTCATCACACTTCAAATTTAATAATATTACGAACTGGATAATATTTCGAAAGGACCTTTCTTCGGAGCTTCGAGGCTCCAAAACTTTGGGCTTCAGAGGTTCCTCTTATGCCACATAACATTCCCTCCGAACGTCGAACTTGAAAACTACCGAAGCACCTCTTCAGATCATCGCTACTCCAGTGATTTGGAGCTTTAGACTTCACAAGTTTTTACAACAACATACTCCCTTGTTCCTAAGTGCTGAATCTCCAAACTTCCGGAGTCGCATCAACAACTATGCACCATGGGTAATACGTGTCAAAAAAATAGAGATGACATGTGGCCTAAACTACGGGTGACACGTGTCAAGTCATAATTGGCACAAAAGGTCTGTGAACATCATAAAACAAGATAACACGTGGCGTGCATGAAGTGGGTCAATGTCACCCTCGATGATGTCAAAATGTCACATCACTCTAGAGCTCCTAGACTTTGGCTAGTTCAAGCTTCGAAAGTTTCTTCTACCACACACCTCAAAACTCTCGAATGTCGAACTAGAAGACTCCCGGTCTGTCACTCTCCAGAGCTTCAGGAATTTAGCTAGTTCAAGCTTCACCACATACCATTACAAATCTCCCGAACCGCCGAACTTTCGAACTGTGCTTCTTTGTAGTTTCGGGACTCCGACACTTCGAGGCTTCAAGATTCAAGGGTTTTTTTTCAATTCCATCCAATATTTCCTCTGAACGCTGAACTTCTGAAAAATTGCTAATCTACAAACATGTGTCCCCTAACTACGGATGGTCCGAATTGTCTTGGGACTTCGGGACTTCAGAGAAAACTTCTTCAAGTGACATAAGGACTAAAAATCCTGAATTCTGAATACTTGATAATCTGTAGACACGCATCGTAGACAACAAACAGTCATGATTTTCTTCGAAGTTCGAGACTTCGGGAGATTTTATTCTTGGAAACGTAAGGACTCACTTCTCTTGAAGTGTCGAACCTTCGAACTGCTGTGAGATCTACGGCTCATGCTTGCTCACTCCCATATATGACTCCTGGGATCTGATCTTCTCTAGTGTGCCTCACCTCTTGATCCGTGACTAATCCAATGACCCATATATGTCCTTGGAGAAACCAATGGTCAAGTACTCCTCCCTATGATCTACGATGTAGATTCACTCTGGGACTTTGGAGCTTCAAGGAATTTACCTCCTTTTCATAAAATACTTAAAATTTGTTGAAGCAACGAAGTTTGAAGGAATTTGGTGCCTAACGAATCCACACCTTCTCCATATCCGATGGATGCGAAGCATCTGTCTCCTCTCGAATAGATCCAACGGTCCAAATATAAACTTGATCCCATGGTGGCGATCACTGCCGAATTCGAAAGGGACTGTCACTATCCTTTGATCCCTTACAAAGGATATATGATGTTCTAGATTCTATGCAGAATCTGCAATGCCATTCCTCTTGAGATTTATGATTTCAAGGTCATAAATCAACCTCAACGACGAGACTCTGACCAATTGATCCGGCCCATACTAGCCTAGTGTTTCACCCAGTAGCTATGATATCAATCTGTAATGTACCCAGCCACCCACAGGCCGGGCTATGCCACTTAATCAGGCTGAACAAACCCAACCACCAATAGGCGGGGCACACTACAATCCCAAGACTTAGTTCTCTGAATGGATCTTGAATTCTAACAATATTTAATCCGAAAACAAGCATGAAAGAACATCATGCATTAATCAAGATCCATGCTATAAACAATGTGCCATGCATAACAAATAACCAGCAAACAAGCACATTATAAATAGATATATCAGAGATAATTAAATACACAATGGAATATACATTATACAAAAAACACACAACAAAGACAACTTATCTTTTCAAGTAAAGATTCACCAATTGGATGCAGACCAAGGACGTTTCTCCCAACCATATAAATTGTTGTTCATTTACTCTCAACAATAGGTCACCCCTGAGCCAGGGCTATGAATCCACAAGGATGGGTCCTAGGCCAAATCTAAAACACACAACAATTAGCTAACTAGCTCTTAGGTTTCCCAACCACAAAAAAAATCCTAATTTCCATCTCTCTTTCCCCCTTAGCCTTCACAACCCAAAGAAATGAAAACCTTTCTCTGGCATGCAGCCCCTGAGGCTGTTCCATTTCTCTCCAGGGCTCCAGTACTACTGGTTAGTAAATTTCCCTACTGGAAACTCCAAGGATTCTCAGCTGTGGATAGTTCTATCCAAACTGCCATCAATATCATGCACACGGGAATCCATTCCCTGTTGGGATGATCAGTAAAATACTACAACCATTCAATAATGGCTCTCCTCTTCCTTCCATTCATTTCCATTCTCATCCCAAGAGCACACGAACTAGAAATAGTGAGTGAAGAGTAAGAAGAACAAGGGAGAAAGGGGAAGAAGACGAACCAGGGGAAGAGTGCCCAACCAAAGGAAGAGAGACCCCCAACTTCACACAAATATACCCTCATGCAACCATTTGTATCCATGCTTAGACTAAGAGCACATGAATTCATCAAGAATGAGTCTCCTAAGTATGAAAGAGTGAGAAGGGTGTGTAGTGAATGAATAAGAACAAGTGAACCCCCAAACAAACCAAATATGGGTTTATATAATTACTTCGAAATCAAGAACCACATGGCCTCCCCCAAGAAGCTCATGTAACCCATTTTCTCCATAAAATCAATTATTGTTAAATAAAATAATAATAAAAATACTTATCCCCTCAAACCCCCTCTATCGTGGAATCATAGCCCTCTATCTCTTTTGTCCTTGTCTGTCTTGCAACCAACGGTGTATTTTTATTAATGTATATGAAGTATTACATTTCCTAGGCACTCTGGCCCCTTTTTCAACTTTACCGTCTCACTAGACTAACTCACAATTACATAATACATTATAGTTCATAAGGGTTTAAACTAGGATGTTACATAGTTGGAAGATACAACTGTTGATATAGATAACAAAGTGGAAGTTGCTGACATTGTGGGAAGAATTGTTGAAGACCTTAAAGATGGAAGTGAACCATATCACTAAATGGTAGTGGAGACAATTGACCAAATGAACTCTATGTGTTAATTTGGAAAACAACAAATTGTTCTACTTGTAGAAGATCATGTGTAGATACTTGCTACGAATATGAACTAGATCGAGACCACAGAAAGAATAAGTAAACAATAACTGTGTTTTGGAAAATGATTTGACCAAAATTGGTGCCTGTAAAATTCTTTCTACAATACAAGTGAGTGGATGGTCGAGATTTTTTCTGGAGAAACCTTCCAAGATTGACAACCCCTATCATCTCGGAGATCATATTTTGAGAATGTTTGTAAGTATTGATTAATACTCGATGTCGAGAAATGTCAGGATGATGTAAGGGAATCCACCTAGGAGATGACACATTGAAGCAAGGTTTCATAGTAGTCCAGGTATCTAGTGGGTGAAGAGGGATCCAACCACTCATTCACAAAGAAGATCAACGACCCTCATGAATTGTGGATGCTTAACTAGTGAGAAACTTAGCAATCTACAGTCCACATAAATCAACGGTAGAGATAGTCGAGAATATTTGATCAATAGTCGATATTAATTGTGCATGGTCAACAAGCACAATAGTTAAAACTGTTTGATTAAACCATATGTGTGTGTGTGTGTGTGTGTGTGTGTGTGTGTGTGTGTGTGTGTGTGTGTATCACGAAAATGACAAGAAGATGAGAAGCTCAAGAATAGGATGAGGCTCTAAGATAAAAAAAATTTGGAAGCACATATATCTAAGAGCATTTTGTGATGGTACAGTAAGGAAGATGATGCTCTGGGCATTCTAAAGGTCCAAACAATTGTTCTGGGTATTGTAATGGTCGGGATATGAACTTTGAAGGGATGTCATTTAGTATTGTTTTTAGGTGTCCTAGATATTGTTTTGCAGAAGAGTAATTATGTTGTTATTAATGGGTTTGAAGACTGTCTTGGACATAAATTGAATTTTTAGATCTTATATCTTGTTATGGGGTCTAACAATTGAAGTGAGGTAATTCTATTGAAATGGAGCATTGTTAATTAGATGGCATAAAGGAAAGAGATGCTTGATTGGGAAATGATATGATAGGCATATCTGAATTTAGTATGGTTGAGAATGACTCTGTTTGAGAGCTATGGACTCCTTACCTTGAATATCATACGAAAGAAAGAATGAGGAATAGATTGAATTCACAAGGTAGACCAAGATATTGAAGATTGTAAGAAGAAATAATCATTGTGTGCTAATTACAAATTGCAGAAGAGACTTCAAATCGAAAATGTGAAGACTTATAGAATATTAAATTTAAAGAGAATAATTGTTTTCATGGTGGCAGGGTGGTTCTAGGGAGAGGATTGGCGTCCTCATCTACATGAAGGTTGGTGCTTGAAGTCATTGAGTTGGTGCTCAAGATAATTGGTGTCCTCATCTACATGCAGGTTGGTGCTTGAAGTCATTGAGTTGGTGGTAAAGAGGATTGGTGTCCTCATTTACATGCAAGTTGGTGCCTGAAGTCATTGAGTTGGTGCTCAAGAGGATTGGTGTCCTCATCTACATGTAGGTTGGTTCCTAAATTCATTAAGTTGGTGCTCAATAGTATTGGTGTCCTCATATACTTGTAGGTTGGTGCCTACAGAGGATTGGTGTCCTCACATACATTTTTTTATAACTGAATTGATGTTTATTAGTGAAATATTGTTTTTGTGGTTTTCTCCCAATCCAGGTTTCCACTTCAAATATTTGTTTAATGTGAATTTATTAATTAATGTTTTGATATATGTTCAATTTACTTACAATATGACTATCTAAAATTAATATATAAAAGTGTTCGAAGAAGACTTTAGAGGAAAAAGTAATTAACTTGTCTAGTACTGATTCACCTCCCCCCTCTTAGTCCTATTAAATATTTCAACAATTGGTATCATAATAGGTTCCTTCAACAACATTCTAACCACTAGAAGGCAGATCCTAGTAGGTCACATGGACAAATAGGAGAAATTATCCTGAAGCATATCTCCATACTTTGATGGAACAAATTATTCCTTCTGGAGCATCAGACTGAGAGTGTATTTACAATCACTAGGGAATGATGTCCGGGAATCATTCAAGAATGGTTATGAAACTCCAAAAAATCCACTCTTTGATATAAGTGCAAAGAATCTCAGTGACAACAATTCAAAATCCATGAATGCAATTCTGCAAGGATTATCAAAATCATAATTCACCAAAGTAATGCACTGCAAATCAACAAAGGAGATGTGGGATAAACTACAAAATAATTATGAAGGAGATGAAAAGGTCAAGCAAGAAAAACTACAAACTCATAGGAGTCAATTTGAAATCCTAAAGATGGATGAATAAGAAAACATTGTTGCATATCTTCTACATGTGGATGGAATTGTAAACATCATCAGAGGATTGGGGAAAACAAATGATGAAAAGTTCATTGTGCAAAAAAAACTTAGGTCACTTCCTATGAGATTCAATCCTAAGATATTAGCTCTTGACGATAGAAAATATTTGGAGAAATTAACAATGGATTAATTGCATGGAATTCTTACAGCTTATGAGATGTAAATAGGACAAGAAAACATATCTAAAAGAGAAGCAACTTTCAAAGCCTCAAAGAAGACCAACAAAAGAAAAGAGATATCAAGTGAAAGCTCCAATGATGATTCTGATGCAGAGGAAGACAACTTTGTAAGAAGGCTCCAAAGAGGAACTAGAAAATATGAACACATGCTTCTTTTCAAATTTTTTAATTGTGGTGAAGTATGACACTTTGTTGTGAAATACCCTCATAACAAAAATAGGGACAATAAAGATAAATATGATTTTAACCCAAATGAAAGAAGGAAGGGTAAAAATCAAAGGAATAAATACGTCCAAAAAAAAAGAAGAATCTCTATTCCAAAGATAACAACTACTCATCTTCTGAAAGTGATGAAGAGATTGAAGAAGATGTTATGTTCATGGCCCTAGAAACATATTCCAATGAAGATGAAGACAATAACAACATCCCATAAATTGGAGACAATAATGATGTGTATTTTGATATTGAAGGAGAGTTACTTTGTGGTCTAGATGAAATAAAAGGTCTTAGAAGAAAGAATAGAAAATTGAAGGAATAATTTTCATACAACTCTGGTCTAGCATCTCAATTAGATGAACATAAGAAAATTGAAAAGGAAATAAAAAGTCAATTGTAGAACAAAGAAGAAGATTGTAAAAAACTTGAAAAGGAAAATGTTTCCCTAAGAAAGGAAATTTATAAAATCACAACTGAGATGAACAACAGTCTAAAATTTGAAACAAGTTCTTGACGTTAGGCAATATGCTCAATAACCAAAGATCACCTTTTGACAAAAATGGACTAGGTTACAATCCCAATACCACATAGCAAAAAACCAAGGAAGAACCCAAGAGCTATGTTGTGGCCCTGCACAATCCCAACAAACATAATGAGAACACCAATGAAGAAAACCATGACCAATAAGAGGCCGTTGTCTTTCACAGGAAGAATGAATTCAGAAAAGTGATAACTCCAAGAAGACATAATGTGAACATGTATAACTATCTCTTTCTTGGTAACTATTTTTCATGCAACAATTTTGTACACATGGAAATATAATGCAGAGCATATCCAAGAAGAAATGGAGGCATGTACAATGCTCCAAGAAATAATTATGTGAACAACAAATTGAAAAATCACGTTGACAACATAAACAAAAATTCATTTTCTCCACAGATTAACTACAATCTTGAATGTTATAAATGCAACAATTTTGGCCATAAAACTTAGGATTGAAAAATATGGATATAGGCCCCTATTGACAAACATATTGTTGTCAGAAATACTACCAAATTATCGAGCAAGAAACAAGAGAAGGGTTCTCAAAAAGAATTTGATTTAGCAATGCATGCTCAGGACAAAGAAAGCTATTGGTAGATATACAATGGATGCTCAAAACATATGACTGGAGATAAAAAAAAATTCCTTGAGCTAAAGAAAGAGAAGGGAGGAAGTGTTTCATTTGGAGATAATAAATCTGCCAATATAATTGGAAAAGGTAAAGTCAGCCTTGGAAGTCAAAGTGCCACAACAAATAATGTTCTGCTAGTTGAATATCTAAAGCACGACCTTATAAGTGTTAGCCAACTATGTGACTAGGGACACACACTCCTTTTCAACTTCCAGGAATGCAGAATAAATAAAGATGAAGCTGGAAAATTGGTAGAAACAATAATCAAAGCTCCAAATAATGTATACATTCTAAATAAAATTGGAATAAAAGTATGTTGTATGGGACAAACATATGAAAGTTGGTTATGGAATAAGAGAATGGGACATTTAATCTTTGAAAAATTGGTCAAGGTCAGTAACAACCAGACAGTAAGAGGCATGCCAAAAATAATCAAGCCTTCAAATCCTATTTGTAAACATTGTCAACATGGAAAGAAAACAAGAGTAAAATTCAAAACCAAGGAACATTCAACATCAATACCATTAGAAATCATTCAGATTGATCTCTGTGGGCCAACCAAATCTCAAAGTCTACAAGGTGACCATTATTTCATGTTGCTCATTGATGATTACACAAGATTGAATTGGGTATCCTTTCTCAAGAATAAATAAGAAGCCTTTGGAAAGTTTAAAGAATTCAAAGCATTGGCTGAAAATGAAACGAACCTGAAAATTAAATGACTAAGATCAAATAATGGAGGAGAATTCACATCAGATGTGTTTAATTAATGTTGTGAATATCGTGGAATAGAAGACACTTCTCAACTGCAAGAACTCCACAAAAAAATGGAGTAGCTGAAAGGAAAAACAAGACTGTAAAATAAATGGCCAAAACCATGCTAAATCAATCTAAGTTGGCATATATGTTTTGGAGGGATGCAGTCTACACAACTATCTAAATTCTAAACAGAGCATGTCTCTTACCCTACAATGACAAAACTCCATATGAATTATGGAAAGGTGGTCCAACAAATGTCAAACACCTTAAGGTTTTTGGAAGAAAATGCTACATAAAGAGAGATGATGACAACCTTGGAAAGTTTGACTCTAGATTAAATGAAGGTATTTTCCTTGGTTACTCCTCAAAGAAAATCTTACAGATGTCTCAATCTAAGACTAGACAAAATTGTTGAAAGTGAAAAAGTAAGAGTGGATGATAAAAATCCTGGAAGGATCAATATGCAAACAAATGACCATCCAAAAACAAAAAGTTGTGGTGAATAAGAGGAAGACAATGAGACAGAAAATATAGAATAAGAAGAATACGATGAAAAGGATAATACAAAAGAAGAGGAAGCTCTTAGACAAGACACAAAGACCATGTCAAGGCATGTTCAACAGAATCACCCTGAAGAACTAATCATTGGTAATAACAACGAAGGTGTCCAAACAAGAAGACAATTGACAAGATAACCAAAACAAACTAATTTGTCTCTACTGTCTAAAATAGAACCCAAGAACTTAGAGGAAGCTATAAGAGATAAGAACTGGGTAAAATCTATGAATGAAGAATTAGATCAAATTGAGAAAAACCAAACCTCGAGAACTAGTTCCTAGACCAAAAGACAAGAATGTCGTAGGCACTAAGTGGGTATTAAGGAACAAACTGAATGAGGATGGACAAGTAGTGAGAAATAAGGCAAGGCTAGTATGTAAAGGCTATGTTTAAATCGAAGGTGTAGATTTTGATGAAACGTTTGCTCCAGTGGCTAGACTAGAAGCCATCAAAATATTCTTGTAATTTGCAAGATATAAGAGATTCAAAGTCTATCAGATGGATGTTAAATCTTCATTTCTTAATGGAAATATGGAGGAAGTATTCATTAAGTAGCCTGAGGGATTTCAGTTGTCAAAAAATCAAGATTATGTGTGCAAATTGAAGAAGACTCTCTATGGTCTGAATCAAGCACCTAGAGTTTGGTACTCAAGTCTTGATAAGTACCTACAACAACAAGGTTTCAAGAGAGGAACTATAAAAAGTAACTTTTATGTCAAAAAATAATATAGAAATATGATTTTCATTGTGGTCTATGTATATGATATTATTTTTGGAAGCAACTCTGATGATCTGATTCAAATGTTTTCAAAGGACATGAAGAAAGAATTTGAAATGTCCATGCTAGGTGAGTTGTAATTCATCTTAGGTCTACAAATTTCTCAATCAAATAAAGGTATATTTATTTCTCAGACAAAATATACCAAGGAGATGTTAAAGAAGTTCAATATGGAAGACTTCAAGCCTGTTAGTACCTTAATGATTACAGGATGAAAGTTGAGTAAGGATGATGAATCACCAGAGGAAAATCACACCATGTATAGATAAATGTTTGGTAGCC
>JASDQU011401596.1:29976-40754 GCA_032191745.1 Picea mariana | reverse complement strand
AGGATTCTCTTGGGTGGAGGAAATAGATTATGAGGGGACATTTTCTCTCATTGCTTGATACACTTATATCTAAATGATTATTTCCCTTGTAGCATCCATGGATTGGAGACTACATCAGATATATGTGAAGACAACCTTTATCAATGGAGATATTGAGGAATAAGTATACGTCGAGAAACGAGATTGATGTAGGAGCATCGTCAGCAAGCACACATGGAGAGACAACTCAACGCCTTAGCACAAATTTGAATCATTTTGGAATATGAAACACTGGCATTTCTTGCAAATATTTCTTGAACTGATTGAAAACTGAAGAAGATCAAAACGCTTGGGAGAGAATGACCACGAGTGATATGGGAGTTTCACTCCTAGACTTTAATGTAATGGTGCTTAAGGGGTAGTTAGTTTATTTCGAGAAGATATATAGTCGGGGGGAATGCTAGGAACCCTCTTGTATATGTAGATGCATTGTATGCCCAAATAAGGCTATTGAAGGAGATTTGTTACTGAATAGGAGGTAGCTGCAAGTTAGTTAGCAATCCTCAGAGGAGGAAATAGGAGATAGAATAGTTCTTTGAGAGAGCTTGAGAGAGCTGAGACTCTGTTACAGTCCAACCTACACATATTGTAATCAGACATTCATCTTAATAGAGAGAAAGAATTTTTTTCTGCATATGAACTTTCTGTATGTTTATGTATCGGATGAATGTTATCTGTGTGTGTTTATGTATGTTGTAGATGTATGATAGATTTCATCTGCAGTAGGAAGATATATTTGTCTATCTTTGTTGAGTTTGAAATATTTTTTTGGGTTCTTAGGATGTGCAAGGAGTGCACAACGAAACATTGGAGGTTTTGTAGCCAGCGCAAGGAGTGCGCATCTGAACTCCATGGAGTTAGAAAAGAACATGCTAGGAGGACGCACCAAAGCAATAACAACTCAAAAGAAACCTCAAGGTTGTTGAACACCTTAGAGGATAAAATGTGTAGAGGAAGCACATAGAGACAAAGTCACTAGGAACTCTATAGAGCTCTGTTGGGTGGGCATCGAGTAGGTGCAAGTGTGCACAAGGAGAACTCTCTGTCGAGTTCAGTAAGAAGAGTATTAGAGGAATATACTCATAGAGTTGTTGATCAATTTGTAGAAAAATCTCAACAAGGTGTGATTTGAGCAAGAGGTTTCCAGGAGGGCACAAGAACCCTTTGAAGGGAGTAGAAGGGCTGAGACCTTTAAGAGACTGAGTGAATCCGAAAGTGCATAAGAGATAGCATTAGCAGAAATGAAGATGAGACCCAAGCAGTCAGGATCGTAAGAGGAATAAGGAACTAAAACCTTAGAACTTGAGTAAGCAAAATATCAAGGAGTTCATGCAGAAGTGAACTTATTCCAAGATTCAGAAGCTCAAGAGGAGTAGTGCAAGTTTTCACACAGAGCGCAAGTGTGCGCCAGAGTCGAGGACAATATTCATTGCCAAAGCTCAGGAGGAAAAGCGAATTCGAGACCCTTTCAGCCAATTTTGCAGGAGGAGGTTCAAAAACCAAAACCTTTGAACACTTAGAAAATTTCCCAAGTCTGGGAGAACAGAGAAGCTCAGGAGGAGGAGCGGCAACAACCGTCAGATTAGCTACAAGAAGAGATATGGACTATTAGATCAGGGACCAGGACGAAGAAGGAACACACGAGGAGAAGAACTAGATCACAGCCGTAGGATCTGAGTGTAGAGGATCGACAATCATCCGATCCAGGTAAAGTGCACGAGACTTAACCCTTTGTGTGCATAGGAGAGTGGACATGCTGAAGTCCCGAAGTCCCGAAGTGAACAGGGACCATCCATCGTCAAGGTTGACAGGTGGCATGAGATCCATAACTACAGAGCAAGAGCACTTCAGACATTTGTGGTCAAGGAGAGAGCGGAATCGCTCAAGACCCAAAATAGATCCTAGCCGTTGGTTGCTAGGGGGGTGCGTGTCAACAAATATGAATCTTTGGGTGAAAGCACTCTAGGAGGAACGAGTGCGTAGGATTTTGAAACTTTCAAACACCAAAGAGGCAAAGTGAATCTAGACCGTCAGATCTAGAGGGATGTGTGGCGATGGATAGTGAGCTCCAGGAGAAAGAAAAGGTGGAGTGTTGAATCTCCCGAAGCATGAATAGTCAATGTAGTATGGGGTCGTCGATCTATGGGAGGCATGTGTCAATAGATCGTGTACTTCAGGTGAAACACTCTGGGAAAAGGTGAGTGTGGAGAAGTTGAGAGTTGAGATTTTTGAAGGCCGAAGTCCCGAAGTGAATCTTAATTGTTGATTGAGAAGAGGGCCGAAGGCAGTTGATCTGGTCTTAGTTGAAAGTGTCAAAGTCCTGAAGCGAATTAGAACCATTGATTTGAGGATGACACGTGGCAGAAGATCTGCCATTTCGGAGAAAGTCACTCTGGAAGAAGAAGAAGGATGTTGAACAAGAACTTCCGAAGGCCGGAGAGCCAGAGTTCATCTGAGCAGTTCGTTTGCTAGGGACAAGTGTCAACAGATCTTCCACTTCGAAATATAGCCATTTCATAGGAAGCAAGAGTTGAGAGATGAAACTCTCGAAGCTCGAAGGGAAAAATCAATCATAGCCATTGGTTTGAAAGGAGGGCACGCGTCGATAGATCATGAGATTTGGGGGTGCGTGCAGAAGGAAGAAAAGGGTCGTTGAATGACAGTTGACCAAGGCAAATAGAGGATATATTGTAGCCATTGATCAAGATGCATTGCCCAAGATTGAAGATCAATGGTCATGCTTAATTGCGGGGCCAGAAAGTGCTCATACTTTAAAATTCTTAGAGCGGGCCGCAATTGAAACCACAATATTTCCAATGGGGCACGAGGCGATTGATAGTGCATTGCGAGGAGAAACACAGTGTGGTCTCAAACCACTTTTTTTCGCTCCACAATCATGTGTTTATGTGAGGTCATAGCCCGAGGTCATATGAAGGAAAGGACCTAGCGAGGGGAGCTGGCATCTGCATTCTTTTTTTTTAATTCTTCAAAGGGGCCAAGACATAGCCCACATTTTTGACAGAACCTGCACCTTTGAAGGAAAGGGGACCTGGGTAGATTAGTTGGGGTCTAGCAGAGGCATGAAGAGTCGATATGACTCCCTGATTTGAACAATCCTAGACTGGGAGGTTGCACAGCCCCGAGGGGAGAAGGGGGGGTCTGCATCAAGTGGTATCAGAGCTTGATTTTGTTTGTAGACAATAGACAAAGGAAACATAGATAGTTTGATATCATCAAGTGATATTAAAGATTAAAATTGCTTGCAGGCAACAGGCAAAGGAAAGAGAAGATAGTTTGACTACATCAAGTAGTACCAAGAGCTGAATTTTGTCTGCATATTGTAGGCAAAGGTGAGAAGGTGAATAGAGATAATTCGATGACATCAAATGGTATTAGAAGTTGAAGTTCACTTGTAGACAGTAGGTGAAGGGAGACATAGTACTGATGCTCTGTAAATATTGTTGCAAGGTGTGCAAAAAATGGCAGGCAGACAGGAGGGTTGAAGACAGACAAAGATGGATACTGAAGGCCATAGGTGTGGTCAAGGAGAAGACCACCAACAGAAAAAAAAAACTAAGGTAGACAAAGAGCTCAGGGAGATCAGAGAAAAAATGGAGAAGCTGACATTGAAGATGTAGTAGGAAGAAAAGGTACACTAGACATATGAATGGCCTTTGAAGAGGAAAGCAAAGTGGCATGTCCAGAAGTTGTTAGCCAGAAGGCAACAAAAATTAATGAGAAAGTGGTTGAGGCATGTTGAAAGCCTCAGAGACACAAAGGAAGGGGTTTACATTTGTGATCCAAAAGTTGGGAAAACCCTCAGTGATGAGGAAGGGAGATCAATTGAGGATCTCATAGATTGCCAAGAGGGCAGTGATGGAAATTTAAATTGCTAGGTGGGAAATGAGATGAGATCTGTTGATCTCATAGACTACCAGGAGGGTAGAAGAGAAATCCTATATTGCTAGGTGGGAAAGGAAGAAGAGAGGATACTATCTAAAAGTCTCATGATCTCAGCTGAGAGTTCATATCAGCAAGGAGAGTTGGTGGAGGGGGATCATAAATGTTGGTTGTGGAGCCTGATTATCTTCCTGATTCAGAGGTCTTGTGTTTGTCAACCCTGTTTATACCCCATGAAGAATTTACACCCTAGAAGTATGTACACTCTTCCATGCGGCAGAGTACCCCCTCAGCAGGGTCCGGGGGCAAATCCCCCGAAGGAAAAACTGCCTTGTAAATGTATATTGTAATTTCATTGTAAATCTAGACCGTTCATTATAAGGTCACAGTTCTAATGGTAGAAATTATGTTAGGGATTTTTTCCCTAGAAGGCAACCCTCTGTTATGAGGGAAATGTATTGTGGCTATGAAACATAGTGAATATTGTATTCTGAGATGAGAGACTGTGAGAGAAAGAAGAGGAAGTTATAGCGGGTTCGTTTTAGGTTGTATCCCTTCATATGCTGGATAATAATAAAGGAAGGACCTGGCAATTTCTCTGGTGGATGTATCCCACACTGGGTGAACCATGTAAATCTGTGTCTCTATTGTATTGCGTATCTTCTGTGTTTTGTTTCCACATTTGTTTTATTTTAGTGCTCCACGGTCCTGTTTTTCTAACAATAAATGAATTTTGATCATTGGGGGAATTCAAATATTCCTGCCAAATAGTCCAGCAGAGGCTAGTACAAGTGTTGCACATGAGGAGGTGGTGCAACAAGAATCCAAAAAGAAGGTCATGGGGCCAAATGATTTTAAAACTAATTGTGTCTATGATACAGGTGCAACAGAGGAAGGAAAATCAGCGATGACTGCCATGATGAAGGAGAATATATCAAAATCTGCCCAAGGAGAAGAGGAAGAGTAACATGCAGTTGAGATGCTCATTCAGTGGGAGATGGAGTTGAAGATGTTGGAGGATTGGTTGGACAATCCAGAACTAGAAGATGGTTACCAAGAGACATTCATGCAGATTGCAAGAGAAGAGCATTCAGAAGAATTACTCAAAAATTTCATCCTAGGAGCTGAACAGGAGATGTCTGCAACACTATAGCTTGCAGCAGAAGAGGAAGCCTAAAGCATAGATTTTGCTGATCTATATGAGGAACTGAAAAACCTAGGGAGAAGGGTAAATATACAGAGTAGGCATATCCAACAGGTCAAGTTGGAAACAGGTGGAGGAGCATACCAACCTAGGTAGAAGTTGGAGGAAGTTGGAGTTTAACCAACATAGGAGGAGATGACAGAATTCAATCTATCAGAGGAGGAAGTTGAGCAACAACTCAGTGGAGAGACTACAGAATTAGAGTCTACAACAGAGTGGCTAGCTAGTGCCACAGGAGATGAAGATAACATGAAGGGTCAGATTGATCGAATTGGTAAAGAAGAGAAAGAGAACATGTTTCAATGTGCCCAAGGGATCGAGAAAGAAGAGCATTCAATGGAATTGCTCAAAATTTTCAGCCAAGGAGATGAACATAAGGCAACTGTAGAATTTGGATCTACAGTAGAAGGAGATGAGAATTTAGATGAATGGTTCAAAATTTTCAGCCAGGAAGTTGAGCAAGAGATAACTGTAGAATGTGAACCTACAGCAGAGGAGGAAGCAATAGATAGCATGGATCTTGTTGATCTGCATGAAGAGTTAGAGGCCCTCGAGAGAAGGGTAAATATGAAAAGGCATCTTATCCAACAAGTTAAGTTGGAAATTGATGGAGAGAAGATGCAACAGAGCATACTGTAGGAGGAAACTAGCCAATGGACCAGTTGGACAAAGAAATAAAGGAGATAAAGAGATTGATGTTGGAAGCAACAAAAGAAGCATTCATCAGAGAAGTATGGGACAAAAGAAAACTGGTAGAAGCAGCAGGGTAGAAGAGGCAACAAGAAAAAGGAGCAGATGGACAACTCCAAGAGAAGGTATGGGACCCTGGAGGATCTCAATAGAAGATAAGAGGGAGCCATGAGAAGGAACTCATGACCTTCCCAAACGTGGAGTATGATGCAGGATCATCGTCAGCAAGCACACGTGGAGAGACAATTTAGTGCATTAGCATGCCTTTGAATCATTTCAGAATATGAAACAATAGCATTTCCTGCAAATATTTCTTGAACTAATTGAAAACTGAAGAAGATCAAAACGTTTGGGAGTAAATGATTGCAAGTGATCTGGGAGTTTCACTCCTAAACTTTAATGTAATGGTTCCTAAGGGGTAGTTAGTTTCTTTCGAGAAGATATATAGTCGGGGGGAATGCTAGGAACCCTCTTKTATATGTGGATGCATTGKAATGCYMGGAAATAAGGTTGCTGAAGGAGATTTGTTACTAAATAGGAGGTAGYTGCAAGTTAGATAGCAATCCTTAGAGGAGGAAATATGAGATAGAATAGTTCTTTGAGAGAGCTTGAGAGATCTGAGACTCTATTACAGTCCATCCTACACATATTGTAATCAGACACTCATCTTAATAGAGAGAAAGTAGTTTTTCCTGCATATGAACTTTCTGTGYGTTTATGTATTGGATGAATGTTATCTRTGTGTGTTTATGTATGTTGTAGATGTATGATAGATTTCATTTGCAGTAGGAAGATATATTTCTCTATCTTTTTTGAGTTTGAAATATTGTTCTCGGTTCTTAGGCTGTGCAAGGAGTGCACAATGAAACATTGGAGGTTTTGTAGCCAGTGCAAGGCGTGTGCATCTGAAATCCATGAAGTTGGAAAAGAACGTGCCAGGAGGGTGCACGAGATCAATAACAACTCAGAAGAAACCTCAAGGTTGTTGAACACCTTAGAGGAGAAACTATGTAGAGGAAGCACATAGAGCTAGAGTCACTTAGAACTCTGTAGAGCTCTGCCAGGTGGGCATCGAGTAGGTGCAAGTTTGCACAAGGAGAACTCTCTATCGAGTTCAAGAAGAAGAGTATCAGAGGAATATACTCACAAAGTCATTGAACACTCTGTAGAAAAGTCTCATCAAGGTGTGCTTTGAGCGAGAGGTTGTTAGGAGGGCACAAGAACCCTTTGAAGGGAGTAGAAGGGCCGATACCCTTAAGAGACTGAGTGAATCCAAAATCTCAGAAGAGATAGTGTTAGCAGAAATGAAGATGAAACCCAAGTAGTTGAGCTCATAAGAGGAACAAGGAACTGAAATCTTAGAATTTGAGTAAGAAAAATATCAAGAGGGACAGTGTAAGGAGTGTGCGCAGAAGTGAACTTATTCCAAGATTCATAAGCTCAGGAGGAGTAGCGAAAGTTTGCACATAGAGTGCAAGTGTGCACCAGATTCGAGGACAATATTCATTTCCAAAGCTCAGGAGGAAAAGTGGAGTCGAGACCCTTTCAACCGATTTCACAGGAGGAGGTTCAAAGACCAAAACCTTTGAACACTTATAAAATTTCCCAAGTCCGAGAGAACAAAGAAGCTTAGGAGGAGGAGCTGCAACAACCATCAGATCGGTTGCAGGAAGAGATCTGGACCATCATATCAGGGCCCAGAACGAAGAAGGAACATGTGAGGAGAAGAAATATATCCCAGCCATAGGATCTGAGCACAGGGGATCAACAGTCGTCTAATCCAGGTAAAGTGAACGAGACTTAACCTTTTGTGTGCACAAGAGAGTGGACTTGTTGAAGTCCCGAAGTCCTGAAGTGAATAGGGACCATCCATCATCAAGGTTGACATGTGGCATAAGATCCATAACTCTGGAGCAAGAGCGCTTCGGATTTTTGTGGTCAAGGAGAAAGCGAAATCGTTGAAGATCCAAAATAGATCCTGGTCATTGGTTGCTAGGGGGGTACGTGTCAATAGATCTAAGTCTTTAAGTGAAAGCACTCCAGGAGGAACGAGTGCATAGGAGTTTGAAACTCCCGAACCCCAAAGAGACGAAGTGAATCTGGACCGTCAGATCCAGAGGGACGCGTGGCGAAGGATAGTGAGCTCCATGAGAAAGAAAAGGCGGAGTGTTGAAACTCTCGAAGCCCGAATAACTAAAGTAGTTGGGGGTCGTCAATCTGTGGGAGGCACGTGTCAATAGATCATGTACTTTGGGTGAAACTCTCTGGGAAAAAGTGAGCGTGGAAAAGTTGAGAGTTGAGATTTCCGAAGGCTGAAGTCCCAAAGTGAATCTTGATCGTTGATTGAGAAGAGGGTCGAAGGCCATTGATCTGGTCTTAGTTGAAATTTTCGAAGTCCTGAAGCGGGATAGAACCATCGATTTGAGGATGACACATGGTAGAAGATCTGCCATTTCAAAGAAAGTCACTCCGAAAGAAGAAAGAGGGTGTTGAACAAGAACTCTCGAAGGCTGGAGAGCTGGAGTTCATCTGAGTCGTCTGTTTTCTAGGGACAGGTGTCAATAGATCTTCCACTTCGAAAGATAGCCATTTCGAAGGAAGCAAGAGTCGAGAGTTGAAAATCCTGAAGCCCAAAGGGAGAAATCAATCGTAGTCATCGATTTGAGAGGAGGGAACGCATTGATAGATTGTGAGATCTGGGGGTGTGCGTGGAAGGAGGAAAAGGGTCGTTGGCTGACAATTGACCAAGGCATATAGAGTACAGATTGTATTCGTTGATCAAGAGGCATCTCCCAAGATTAAATATCAACGGTCACGCTTAATTGCGGGGCTAGAAAGTGCTCGAAATTTAAAATTCTTAGAGCGGGTCACAATTGAAACCACGGTATTGCCAAAGGGGCACATGGTGATTGATAGTGAATTGTAGGGAGAAAAGCAGTGTGGTCTCAAACCACTTTTGGTCACTCTGCAATCACGTGTTTACGTGAGGTCATAGCTCGAGGTCATATGAAGGAGAGGACCTAGCGAGGGGAGCTAGCATCTATTTTTTTTTTTAATTCTTCAAAGGGGCTAGGACAGAGCCTGTGGGTTTGATATAACTTGCACCTTTGAAGGAAGGGGGACCTGCATAGATTAGTTGGGGTCTAGCAGAGGCCCGAAGAGTCGATCAGACTCCCTAATTTGAATGATCCTAGACCGGGAGGTCGCGTAGCCCCGAGGGGAGAAGGGGGGTTTGCATCACAGATGGTTTCGTGATACATGAGAAGGAGTCTCATGTGTGCAAGTTGAATAAGACCCTCTATGGACTCAAGGAGGCACCTCGATATTGGTATGAAAGGACTAATGAACACATCATGATTTTGGGCTTCATCAAAAGTGTTGTTGATCCCAACCTATACTACAAGATTGTTAATGGTGAGTCCCTGATTTTGGTCCTCTACATTGATGATTTATTCCTCACTAGTATAGAGAGCCTTATTATTGAATGCAAGTATGCGTTGGCCTCTAATTTTTAGATGAAGGACCTTGGTATGATGCACTACTGCTTGGGACTAGAGGTATGGCAGAGAACCGATGAGATATTCCTGAGTTAGGGAAAGTACACAGTTGAGATATTGAAGAAGTTTGGGATGTTGAATTGCAATCCCATGGATACACCAATGGCGATGAATCTAAAGAAACTAAGTGTGTCTTATTCCAATTCTGACGAGATTGATCTGACCCTGTACAGACAACTGATTGGATTATTGATGTATTTGGTTAACACCAAACCATATATTTTCTATGTAGTGAGTGCACTTAGAAATTTTATGAGTCAGCTGAGATAGACACATTGGATTGTTGCAAAGCATGAGTTGAGATACCTACGAGGCACAGTTGGACATGGTCTGAGATATAATTCCAATATTGACATGAGATTACAGGGATATACTAAATCTGATTAGGTAGGGAGTGCAGTGGACAATTAGAGCACCTTCGGGTGTTGCTTCACTTTGGAATATGCCATGGTTTCCTGGTGTAGAAGGAAACACACTTTTCTGGTTTTGAGCACTACAAAAGCAGAGTACATTGCATTGAATGTGGTAGTCAGCAAAGCAGTGTGTGCTCGCAACATCCCTTGTTGAGAGAACATCCCTTGTGGAGAGCACATAAGGGCATGTCAAGGGAGTTGACCTTGATGTCAGACACTATGGGGAGTTGACCCGAGTGTTTCTAGAGGGAGTAGCTTCTGGAAGTCCACATGGGAGTGCCATGTGTGACCTTATCCTAGATTGGGTTGCAGAACAAGGGAGATAGGATGCATTTATAAAAAAGGTGTACTTGTGGTAAATGGGCCCAGGTGTAGTCCTTCATTTATCATGACAAGGAATAATATATACTCAAGGTGCTTTCCACTTCTTAGTTAGCATTGGACTGACATTCACTCACATGTGTGTACATGTGGTGAATTAAACCAGTGTGTTCTTTGTCCTAGTCATGGTGATTTCGAAAGGAATGATAAAGAATCAATATGATATATGTTATCACATGTGGAACCAGAGTGATCCTGATCTCAAAGAGAGTCAATTGGCTCAGAGGGAGAGTCATAGAAGGAGTTTTACCTCAGTTCAGGTGGGAGAGAGACATCTCCCAAAACTGACAGACAAGTGTCATTAGTCTAGGGTGAAGTTCATATACTTTAGAGATAAGCTTTGAAATGATGAAGAATGTCTCCCTCATTGAGAGGGAGTGTTGATGTTTGGACAACATTGGGAAGACATTCTTCTAGATTAATTATTAATGATATATGTAAAAAGTAATAATAATAATATATATAATAAGTAATAATAATAATAGTAATTACTTATTATCCAAGGGATGCATCCTTTCATGGATGGTCACCATATGTTCTCTATGTATGGAACACTCATCATTGTAATAAAACACATATATCATATCTCATCTC
>JASDQU011401596.1:0-11466 GCA_032191745.1 Picea mariana | reverse complement strand
CCTTAGTTTAGATCATTTAGCTTAAATCACTTTCTCTTTGGTTTCCTTACGAGACCTTAGGGCGGCCAACGGAGCCGTTAAACTCGTCAGGGTGGTCCATACCAAACGGCTTGGGTTATTTAGACAACCCCGGACCGGTTCCACTCTCCCAGTTGACGGACGGTCAGTTTCGCCCATCAACAAGTCTACAAATTATACTAGGATGTGGATCACTCTTGTAGGAATATAAAAAATCTCCACTTCATCCTAGGGATATTCATCATTTACATGAACATTATCCTATCGAGTTCTCTTCCTTCTCCTTTCATTTTCAAGATCAAGGTTTCTAGCTAAATAAATAAATTGTGGGTTAATTAACCCTAGTTAGGTGGTTTGTTTTCCTTTTCTAGTTTGTTTGTAAAAAATAATTTGAAACTAATTCAATTACCCTAATCATCTACAACCCTATGTTATTATTAAAAATATTTTAAGATCATAATTAATCTAGTGCATTACCCTATCATTCTTGTCTTCTTTTGTGTTACCCTAGGTTTCTTGATTTGGACATCAAATCATGTGGACAGTTCACTCTCCTCTCTTCCCCACTTAGTGGTTCATGTGTGTATTTAGGTGGTATTCCATCTCACCCTTAACACTATGTGTGGTAGCACAAATCCATTCATCTAATACAATGTGAATTTGAAACTCTTTGTCACACTTGTAATAAATATATATTATGTTGTCTTGACATATGACACCAACTTCAACATATATTTTTAATATAGTTATGAATGATTGAATACTTGTTTTATTACTTATACGTATGCATTGATCTAATACTTGTTTTACTACTACATATGCATTAATCTAATGTTGAAATTTTCAAAATTTAGGAATTTGATGATGAGGGGACCATTTATACTCCTCCAAAGCACCCCACCATGATGTCACAAAAAAAAAGGGATGATAGAAGAATGTAACTAGGTGAGGAAGCATACTAAGTGTTGTTGCAAAAACCTCCCATTGCATTCTGATATGCTTTTGAGTCACCCATTTAGAATTAGTGTAGTATTATTGATTTCTAATATATCATGGATCAATAGAATGATACAAAAGTTGGTCTAGATAATTATATATAAGATATGAATGTCATGGATACAATTCTATTGAGTGCATTTGAATTGGATGGTTTTGGGATGATGATCATATTCCAATACCAATATTTAGATCCGAAGAAATGATTCCACCATGGATATTTTAAAAAATGGGTCAAAGTCTAGTGAATTAGGGACATCCATGTTATTGTACAATTTGAAATCACTCCATGGTTTGTTATACATGTTCTTCACATCACTATCGAGGTAACTAATTTTTTTTTTTCTTCTATTTTTGCAACATAAATTAGGTTCCATATAGAAAATGTTAGGACACATTTAATTTAGGCATATAATATCCTATGTCATGATATTGTACATTGGTATTGTTTAGAATAGAAAACATATCTAAGGTTCTTTCCAATAGTGTCCTCATAGATAGTTGTAAAGAGGAAAAACATCGTCAAAAATGTTTGTTATCTAGTAAATATAATACCATGTATATCTGAATGATGTTATTCTTTACTGTAGTAACCGTATTAATTTAACATTCATTAATTCCATAAACTAAAACAATAACTTCTACTTGATTTCAGAAACTCAGTAATTTCTTATAAATTCAGCACATACGCATATAAATTTATCAACGAATAATAATTTCATGACAAAAATAAACAACTTTACCATAATAATTTCATAACAGAATAAAACAAATACGTAATTTAAAATACCTTGGTCTGATGCTAACCCTCTGCTTTCCGCTTGTCTTGTTGACCTTCCTGTTGCTGCCTTAGCCAGCTTGAAGCCACGGACCAACTCTACCCAAACCGTGTTTCCACCCTGCCAACTAGGACAACTTCCTAGCTCCAGAATACCATATGATATCCTGGCCCCCATGCCCAAAACCCCCAGCAAACCGGTGCCCCCTGTACTAATCCTCCCCGACTACCGAACTCAAAAACTCTCCTCTCCAAATCCAAGAGAAACCCCTTCCAAAACAAGTAGAATGATCCCTTCCTTCTGTAAACCCTCTTCTTCTCATCTCCCCCCTTCACCGCCCTTTCTCCTCAATTATTTCTTTACCTACACATTTATTACCTTATCCTCATAGTTAATGCCCCTTACCCAATTATTAATGTTCCTCATCCGTTTATTAATGCTTCTTATCCCCTAGAATACGTAGATCATTTAATTAAACAATATAATTTATTAACCCTCTTAATTTAATACCCATGCCAATGAATGTAACAGGTAATTAATTAATCAAATTATAACAATTAATTAATTAATAAATATTTAATTAGTATCATTATACCAATCTTTGTTTAATTAATAACATGTTAGAAAATTAATTACCTAATAAACTTTTACTAGGGTTGTTACATTTACAAGATAAAATGAATGGACAAGGACGAATATCTAGAATGGGGACATAACCAAGAGTAAAAATACCAAGGAAAGTAGGTTCTCCACATAAGATATTGATGTACATTCCTATAATCCAAAGGATTTAAAGGATCTTATTGTTTAAGGAATTAATCAAGTTGCAAGCATGACATGCTTCATATAGAAGCAACTCGAAGTTATATGAATCCAAACTGATTCAATGGCCATGAAGCATACATAATATTCATGGCTTAGTAAATGCAAGGCTCAAATCCAAATTCTACAACTATATAGTCATGGATGGAGATAAATTTCATTCCCTCTTGACTAGCAACTATTCTATTTATATAGTCGAAGTCATCAATAACAATATGCCCCTATGGCTATCTATGAAGAATGAACATCTAATATTAGTTCTTATACTGCCAAGGAGAAAACAAGTGAAGGAAATGAATCTCTACATGAATCCCATAATTAGATAACTCATCAAATTATGGGGAAGGTGTACAAGTATAAAATTTAGCAAGGCCTATTTCCATTCAGAGCTCATTTAAGTTGTATATCATATGTGTGAACACCTTGCACACTTATTTAGGATTAGGAGTTTTCTCTATTAAGCATGTTGTTTTGTTTGTAATTCCCATGTTTCCCTTCATATTTTTTTTATCTTATAATGTTGCATGTCTAATATCAAAAGGATGTCATTCATGCAAATTTTGGGGTCACACTATGAAGTCTTGGTGGTCACATGATATGAGAACATGTATTTTGACTTCTCAAGGGTATTCATACGAGAATATAAACTTTATAAAATATGTACAACCACTTTCATTGGAAGAATCAAGAGTATGCCTCCACCTATAACAATGATATAATTAATTTGGTTGAAGGTGCATGAAATATTATAGGTAAAGGTGCTACAGGGAAAATCCCCCTATACTGGGTCTAGGTACAAGCAAAGAACCGACTTCACTTAAAAGACTGTTCTACCATTAAGCTACCCCCAAAATATCTAAACTGAAGGAAAAGAGAGAGGAAACAAGGTGCACCTTTAGTCCTTGTGGTTGGTGTAGACCTCTTTCTCCTTTAAGTTTCCTAGATTGTGGGTCTCCTCCCAAAGATGACCTGAAAAAACTTAGGAAAACAATGTTACAAAACGTACAATATCTACGTATCACTTTCAATGTTTAGATACAAACATAAGTGCATAAATCAATAAAAGAATATAGACATAATGTTTTGGGACAAGAATAAACTCTTTTATTCAATATTAATATCGAAAGGATTGCAACATTCGTTGACAATCACTCCACAAACCAGGGCCGAGATCCTCTATCGTGGATCCAAGTACATCAATCCCACGCTATATTCTCACAACCAAATTATCACTTGGGAAAGGAGAAAGGGATGGAGGGGAAGGTTGAGGCCAAAAATCAGAATAGGATGCAAAAATTAGGCTAAGAAGGGGAAGGGATTTTGGAAGGGCTTTCTTATTCTCTTGCTTGTTCTTGTAAATGAGACCCCAAGACTTATTTTTATATTAGAAAATATGGTTATTCGGTTTGGGGACGTGATACAATGGGTAAAATGGTTGGGAAACCATTGATATCCCGTAAAATCTTCTGAATTCCTTGCAATTTTATATTGTTTACAAATTTTGTAGGTAAACACAGGTTGACTAGCATGCAGCTTGCATATGTATGCAGGATAACTAGTATGCAGATCATATGTGTATGTGGGCTATCAGTTCAACAAGGTGCATACATGTTCCCAAAAACAATTTTTTAAGAAGAATCCTCAACAATAATTTGGCAAATTATGTAAGTGGAAAGGCCAATGCCATGCACACATAGGTAGGGAATATTTGGACTATAACAGATGCCCCCTAATGTGTGATTTCAAAAGAGAAACTGATGGCCAAAATACATTAGAATATCTTTACCAGTGGGAAGGCAAAGATTTGAGTGAGCCCGGGACTAGAGTTCAGGAGTGTGCCATCTGCAAAATAATGATAATCTCTTCGAGGTGGGCATATCCATGCTCAATATGAACTAATCATGGTTTCCAATCAAGTACACTGCAGATCCATGTGATATAAATGTCTATATAAAGTGTATACGTGAGCAATACACATCGGATATACATCTCAAAGTTATTTGAAGATATAGAAATACAATATAATATGCATCTTCAAGAAGCATTGACACCCGCAGATGGAGATGCAGATCTTCATAACTTGAGAAACAACTTCAATATATTCAAAACTCAGGTAGGAGCACAATAGGAGTGTAAGACTCACTACCCTGAGGTCTTAGACATGCTGACGGGGAAAGACTGGAGGATCTTGATCATTGGGAATATAATTTCATTTATTTTGAATTGAAACTTGACTGGACTCTCAAGATGTCCAACTCATGAATTTCAAGAGATAAACTGCATAATGGATGAATCAAGTTGGATAAAAATTCCCCTAGACAAAATCATGACAAAATGATGAGACTCGGGTAGCTGAAATTTGAAAAAAGTCTATGATATAGGAGGCACCACAAACTCTCCATTTGTTTGGAAGAGTAACCAAACAGAGGAGGACACAACTCTATGTAATGAGAGCAAATTCCTAAGGTTATACTAGATCCCAATGATTGGAGAGAAAATGAAAGGAAGTTCTTTGTCCAAGGGTGACTAACTTGCTACTGAAAAAAGAGAATGTATATCTTGTCCCCTCCTTTTGGAATATTTGATTTTTTTATCTTTTTCAAATTTTTAATGAGCTTGAAAAAGAATAAAAGAATGCTACGTTACAAAAGAGGAATGAGTGTCATGGGCAAGCAAACTAGTTCCAGGTGCTTGGAACATACTGACGCTTAGGGCAAGGAGACATGTGCAGGATAAGGACACTCAGGAAAATTCCTCCATGTGTCAAGGTGATAGATCGCAAGCGAAAAAAATGCTACAAGGCTTGCATTTAAGGAATGCTTTGAAGGTTCAGTTAATAGCAACATGAAGCCAACATTAGGCCAAAGATGCAAGGTTGATACTTGTGATGCGATTAAGCATGACACAACATGACTCCTTCCATGTGAAGTTTTACGAGCCCAAAGAATGTAAGCTCAATGGTTTTTCACGTTTAGAGAGTCTGAAAACACTAAAAGGAGACTTCAAAATGTTCCTTTTTCGTAATTAGTCCAGTCGGTTCAAAAAGGGGTTAAACTTATATCGAAAGGATGTCTCTTCAAAACCATTTTAACGAGTGTGATTGAGACAATATCAGTTAGCTATCTTTTCAATTTTAAGGAGTCTGAAAAGAGCTTAACTATTGACTTACAACCTTTTTCTAAGTTTAGTATCCTTAGTTCGAAAAATTATAAAATATAACTTAGGAGAAATCTCCCGACGAGACATGTTTCTCAAGGCATACCTTTTTCCTGTATAATCTATTGGCCAGAAAAATGGTTAAACTTATGCCAAATAGATGTTCTTTCTGGACCAATTAACGAGTATGAAAGAAACAAGGTCACTCAATGATCTTTTCATATTTAGGGAGTCTGAAAAGATCTTAACTATGGACTCTGGGGGGATTCCTTTTTTGTAGATAATCTCCAAGGCCCAAAAAAGAGATAAACCAAAACCAAGGATAATGGCTCTTTTTCAAAAATTTACTTCCTTAGGCTCGAAAAAGGGTTAAACTTACGCCTAAGAATACTCTCCTAGTGAAACAAAGCTCCTAGGGCATACCTTTATTCATGAATTAACCGTTCAAAAAAAAGGGTAAACTACCACTAAATAGATGTGCCTTCAAATTTTTGTTTGGTGAGAATGAAGGGAAACAAGATCGTTTGCCAATCTTTTCAATTTTAGAGAGTCTGAAAAGGGCTTAAAGAAGACTCCAGGGGGGAWTATTTTCTTAAGTAATATAAACGAGACCGAAAAAAATAAATAATMTCTCATTAGATGTTGCTTTCAAAGTTTAAGCGATCTTGAAAGACAACAAACCATGATCTTAGGGAGTCCCTCAGGTATAAGCCAGAAAAAAAGATGAAGAAGAATAATCAGGCTTCAACACAAAGTCATGGCAGGACTAAACGGGACTCTCGTGCCTATGAATTACTTTAGCATGGGCACCAAATGGAAAACATGGTTCTAACTAGGATGCCCATGGAAGGAAGGATTTACCACATAAAGTACAAAACACTTATCAACAAGGAAGGTTAGTGTCACAATTTAGTGGGGTTGATCCTAAGGAGAAATAAACCAGGATAGATAATTAAAAAAATGCAAGTAGGGAAAAATATAACCTATATGCCAGTTTCGAGGTCAATACCTGTCAGAACGGATCGATACAACTAACAAATTTCAAAGAAAAATGTCTCCAAGATCCTGCATATAAGGCCAATAACACTTATCTATAAGTTAATAAATCCAATATAGATAGAAACTTCAGAAAAAAAGAGTTGCTACTGAATACAAAAATTCAAAAAAAAAAAATTGGACTATACTATATGTACAAGGTACCGCACATCCTTATAGCTCATGCATGGTAGTAGTTTGGGTAGATCTTGTTGCTAGGATCTTACCAAGAGTCTCTTCGATATTCAACCTGAAAAGTCTCCCAAAAGGGAAGAAAACACAAACCACAGTGTAAGTATTCCCACGGTATAGAAACTGTATTCATGGCTTCAAGGATAGCCTCATCAGAAGGAAATTCAATATCCGAGAAATCACATGAAAAAGGAGGGTCGACAGTCCCAAAGGGAGAATTAAACTAACTATATTCCATATAACGATGGAGATTCTGACTAGGACCGATAGAGTTTATCAGTGAAGAATCACAATCACAAGAGCTTGAGGATAACAAATAGCAAGATCAAACTCACAAGGAAACTCGAGATCACTTGGACCAAGAGGGGGAAGTAAGGGGTCCCATGCCCCCATTAGATAAACCAATGGATCAATTTTTGAGACCAAGTCTCAATAAGGAAAACATGAGTAAACAAGTTCCATCTGGGGAGCAACTGAACACCGAGGATAAGATGCCACATAATTTATCTTTGGTGGGGTAGAGTCTTCATAAACACTAGGAAAGTATAAATGGGATCAGTGTGACCACTTTAGTAGAATCGAAACTCTCCAAGAGAAGAGTGGGATCGGTCGAAGATTACATCGACACGACCACTTCCTCAATCAATGGCTGAATAGACTATGAGACAACATGGTATGAATTCCCATCACCCCCCAAAATAGGAGTGCGGTCGGTTGAATATTGCATTGGAGTGATCACTTCATCAACCAAAGGATGAATTGACTATGAGGAAACCTCAGAATACTTTGAATCAGAAGATCCTGCAGACAGGGACCACAATCTTCGTGCCTTCGGAAGGCTAGGGAATAAATGAGTAAGGTGATATCCCTTGCAAAGATTACAAGGGAAATTGGGCTTACATCCTATCCATCTAGGTTTCTCAACAAAATCAATACCCACAACATGACTAGGAGTGGCTAGTTTCTTGTCCTCAACATGAATTGCAGAGGTTGTTGACAATTCTCCAACATGACTAGCAGAGGTTGGTTGTTGAACTTCAATATGACTCGCAGGGACTAGGTTCATTCCCCCAGCATGACATGCAGTGGTTTGTTTCACATCTACAACATGATTATCAAAGGTTGGTGATGGGTCAATAACATGAATCCTAGAGGCTATAGACCTATTGCCAGTATGACTAGCAGTGACTAAAATTCTCCCCCAAGCATGACCTACATAGGCTAGGTGCTGGTCTTCAACATGAATTATAGAGGTGGATGACCTATCTCCAACATGACTCACAAAGGTTGGTTGTTTTCCCCCAACATGACTTACAGAGGTTGGGTGCTGGTATTCAACATGAATTGTATATGTTGACGACCTATCTTTAACGTGACTTGCATAGGTTGTTGAATTCTTCTTCCTATTCTTTCTCTTTCTATTTTGTTTAGACTTACAGTTACTAGTAGCTATACTTTCACCAGCGAAGGTAGAAGGATGAGGAGAAGACTTTGTTGATGAAGGAACATCAACATGATTCCCATGACATAAGGTGTTGTTACACCTCAAAATTACTCACATCGATAGTGTTAGCGATATTTCTAGTTCAAGGGGTTGGAATGCGAAAGAATGAGTCAAAAAACCACTTTCCCTAAGTTTGGGATACATTTCCACTTGTGTTTAAATACAAATCAAGTGTGGACAGCTGGGATTTGCGCGCCCCGATCAACGACGCACAGTGGATTCCGGACCCCCCACGCCTTTCTACCTTTAAGCGGGAGGGGGGGTCTGGAATCCATGGTAAGCAGCAGGCATATCTGGACGGCGGGCATCCGCGCGCTCAGATCAACGGTGTGGGGAGCGATTCCGGACCCCCCTCGCCTTTCGACCTTTAAGCGGAGGGGGGGGTCCGAAATCCAGGGTGCAGCTTCCCGACGGACAAGATCAGCGTGCTGGGATCAACGGTGCTCGAGAAGCCTCTTCCTTCTCAACTGCCCTGCCTTTAACCCACATGGGCCCCCTTCCCTGCCAAGTCATCTTCGTATCATCCTTGCCTTTTCCACCTGTCCCCCTCCTGGCCGTGCGACGGGTCCTTTCCCTTTAGTCTCCCATCTTTCCCTCCGGGTGGCCCCTTCCCCCCGTCTCATCATCCACTCATCTTTCCGAGCCTCCTCGTCCCTTGCCATCTATCTATCTCCCTTCTTTCCGTCTGCATGGCATGTCCCACATGTCATCGACCACTCGCCACACGCCACGTGTCTCGCTCCTTTCCACCTCAGCCTCCCACCAAATTTTCCATTACATCTCGTCTCCTGCCCCCCTCCGCCTGTTGTCTTCCACCATGTGTCCTCCTCTGTCATCCCTCTCACGCCTCATCATTTTTTATCTCGCCCTCCCGATCCTGGTGCCACCATCCCATTGCACGCCCCATCCTTCGCACTGGCCTTCCACGTCAAATCATCAGGCTGTTCGAGCTAATCCAGGTGGCCGCGCAGGAGGCCTTCCATGTCCCAAAAGTGTCGAGGTGGCAGGGTCATCCCCGATCCCCATAAAGTAGTTATTGAGGCAGTTGTTGGTGGTTAGACATCATCTCCGCCATAATGGGAAAGTCCTGCGACGAGTTAAGAACACGTTGATTCACCTACGGAACTGTCAGAAGATCAATTTTGTCCGCCGCAGGTGCCCGATTAGTCAAAGATTACAGGGACAGAACATCAGAAAGCCATGCAGATGCAAAGATTTCAATGCAGCGTCTCGATTTTGTTGCTAGGGTTGTTCTGAGTATGTATAGGCATTTCCGCCATTTTTGTATCTATCGATGGTTGAGCAGAGCTCCCTACTGTAATGTTTTAACAACTATTTTAGTCTCCAGCTTATGCATCTGTACATGAGATTTCTTATTTTATAACAGACAGTTTTCTTGTTCCGTCTATGTTTTCCTCTCACACCAGAGAGCTCATGTTTGAATGATTCTCGCGAAGTATTACAGTTATGTCATGATAAAGGCTTATTGTTGCATGATTGTATTCTCTGGTTTTTGTTTGAATGTAAGATGATATCGCATTAGGACATCTTCCTCCTCGGTCTATTAGAAACCTGCTGTTTATAGCAGACCTTTGCACTCTTCTCATACAAGTCTTCCGCCTGTTCATCCTATACTACAACTCACTGTCTGGAGTTATATAAGACCTCACTTTCTCGTGTATGCCTGGCCTAGTTTCAGTGTTGGAACGTTGTTGTTTCAAGTCTTCCTCCATTCGGTCACCCCATCTAAAAAAAAACCGTGACATAAAACTGATGGGTGTCAGGCTCTACTCCTGCTAGCAATCCAGGAGTGACTTCCATCGCCAACATTTCTGGCGCCATTGCCGGGGATGAAGTTGAAGATTTTCCCTGGGCAGAACGACATTGAGCCTCTGATTTTGAAGGTCCATCAGACATCAAAGCCCTTAAAGATTGCTGTTGTGCACCTGGCGACTCCACTATGGCGACTCCATTGTTTCCACATCCCTGTTTCAGCTGTAACTATTGTCAGCATGCCTGAAAGCCGACCCTAAGGAGCTTTCTCGAGAAGGTTTCAACAGCTTCTTTCTCAGTCTGAGAATCTTCCTGGGGTAACGACAACGTTAAGATCTGGCCTTTGATGGTGAACAAGGACCAGGCATATTTGAATCTGCGCATATTTCACCTGGTGACTCCATGATTCAAGGATCGATTGGCGACTCCACTGGTTCGATATGGAGAAAATCCTTGCTCGCAGGTTTTCTCCTTTTAATTTCTCTGCTATTCCTAGTTTTCCTAATGTTGTCCCCTCTCTGGATGAATGGGGCGATTATTTGCCCATATTTGGAAAAGGTGAAGAGGACAACCCGACTCAGCTCCTCAGTGAGTTTCATGAACTCATGCATCAGTGGGAGATACATCATGAGGATGTATTACTGAAAATGTTCATGTTCACGTTAGCAGGGGATGCACGTAAATGGTATCATTCTTTACCCCCGGCTACCATTTCTTCGCTCAGTGATTTTCATGCAGCTTTCACCACCTATTGTCAGAGGCTGTATCCCCCTGAGTTAATTTGTTATAATTGTTGTGGGGGATACCACAACTCTATACAAGAGAAAGTTGTCTCTGACGTAAGCTGTGGGGAGGATCCTGATGACCTAGGTCATAACTCAGTCCTTTCTCCTCCCCATTTGTCTGCATCTGAGGCAGGTTATGAAAGTGATGAAGTTCCCAGGGAGGAGGATGACACCCTGAGTGAGCTGATGGAGCAGGTGAAATATCTCTCTGCCCAATTAGAAGGGTTGAAGTCTGAAGACTATGTGGAAGATTTTCCAGTCTCCAAGGCGGATGTTCTAGGCGGCTATTTCGAAGAGAATATTGAAGATCCTGTAAGTGCCTTAACAGCTGTCCCCAATGAACTTGCTGTCTCAGAACAAAACGATGAAGTGGTAGTTGTGGAGGAGGACTGTTCTCTTTTTCTTC
>JASDQU011401594.1:52917-67458 GCA_032191745.1 Picea mariana | reverse complement strand
GGACACATCCGACATGGCAGAACAACTCACACCAACAAAGTTAAACCCAGATTGCATGGAATAAGCCACAAATGATCGGATTATGGACACATAGATCAAGAACACCCGCCAATAGAGGATCTAGCTATATCAATTTATCAAAGCAAGCCAACTCCTTCACTAGGGCAAGTGGCTCACCAGGGACCAAGTTCAACAAAAGTTTCCTCATCTCATGGAGGAACTCAACGCAATGGGGACCATTGCTTCTTAAGGGGGGAGAAATGATCCAGGTGGATATTGATGGCCACCCACCTATTCCATTTGGACCCACACCATTGTTTCTTTCAATTTTTCATTTTCCTTAATTGTAGCCCAATTTACTATTTTTAGCAATTTTTTCGGGTCCTGAACTTCCGGAGCCGTTTTGAGGCCCTAAACGACGTTTTTTGGGCATGAATGCTCCGGGGAATATGGATATATTTCGGACTCGATATTCGTTGTTAGCAGTGTATTCCTCGGATAGATATTTCTAACGATGTATCATGTGCGTCGAACGGAGATAGTATGCCAACGTTACAACCTCGAGAAATTGATGTACCAATTTACCCCAACGGGGCTCATATTCTGGTGTTTCATCTCCTCGGGTTAGGTTTTTGGATGTTAGTATTTTCCATTGTTTCTCAATAATATATAGGCCTTTGAGCCTCATTGTAACATAGAGTTTAGAGGCCAGTAATTTCCACATCTCTTCTTAGAGATAAGCTACTAGTGCCTGAGCTATTTTATTTCCATTCTGTCTGTAAGCATATTTCAGTCATTTGTTGTTAATGAAATGAAGTTTTACTTCCGCTGCATCTCTGCGTTTATGTGTATTTATGTATTTCATTGTGTTCCTACATAAATCCAGATCATTCAGCTTCCCGAGACATTGGTTTCATGAGGGAACCTCCATATATCAATTATGGTCTAAGATGACTTAGCATGATCAAAATTTACCTATGTTTGTCTGGGCAAAGGAATCCATGACTGCAGTGTATGTTAAGAATATAAGTCCTCATAAGACTTTGAGGAACATGATTCCCGAGGAGGCATTCACCTAAGTGAATCCTGAGGTTGGACACTTCAAGATATTTGGGTGTCTGGTATACATTCATGTACCCAAGGAAAAAAGGATCAAGCTAGACCCTTCAGGCAGAAAGAGTACATTTTGGGGGTACACTGAGTCTTCGAAGGCCTACTGGATCTACATCCTTGGTCATAAATAGATTGAGGTGAGCATATATGTTACCTTTGAGGAGGAGGTATCCTTTAAATAGATCTAGAGGATCTCACATGGAGATATATCAAATTGATCTAATTGATCATGTTGATCATGTATCTCCAATCGAAGTTCCCAAATATATTGTAGTAGTTTGGAAGAGACATACATGGGATCGTCAGACTCTATAGGAGGTAGAAGGATATGTAGCTCCTCGTGGTACCTTCCAAGTGAGAAAGATACCTACATAAATATATTCATGTTATGCCGAAGCTATGAGCCACATCATTCATTTTGATCCTTCCTGTTATGAGGAGGAAAATAGTCATCCAGTATGGAGAGATGTCATGATGGAGGAGTATCAATACATCATGAAGAATGATGTGTCAGATATTGTTTCGAGACCTGAGGGGAATTTTGTAGTGACCTCCAAATAGATCTACAAGATCAAACACACAATTGATGGGAGCATCGAGAGGCACAAAACAAGATTTTTTTGCTAGAGGATTCTCTTAGGTGGAGAGAATAGATTATGAGGAGACATTTGCTCATGTTTCTTGATACACTTCTATCCAGATGATTATTTCCACTGCAACATCCATGGGTTAGAGAGTACATGAGATGGATGTAAAGACAACCTTTCTCAATGGAGAGATTGAGGAAGAAGTATACATCGAGAAGCTATATGGTTTCGTGATACATGAGAAGGAGTCTCATGTGTGCAGGTTGAAGATGGCCTTGTATGGACTCAAGAAACTACCTCGATCTTGGTATGTAAGGATTGATGGACACCTGATGATTTTTGGGCTTAAAAAAAAGTGGTGTCGATCCCAGCCTGTACTACAAGATTGTTAATGGTGAGTCCTTGATTTTGGTCCTCTACATTGATGATTTATTCCTCACCGGTAAAAAGAGCCTTATTGTTGAATGCAAGTATGTGTTGGCCTCTAAGTTTGAGATGAAGGACCTTGGTATGATGCACTACTTCTTGGGACTAGAGGTGTGGCAGAGAACATATGAGATCTTCCTGAGTCAAGGGAAGTACACAATTGAGATATTGAATAAGTTTGGGATGTTGAAATTGAAGCCTATGCCTACACCAATGGTGATGAATCTGAAGAAACAAAGTGTGCCTTTCTCTAATTCTGACGAAATTGATTCGACTTTGTAAAAACAACTAATTGGATCATTGATGTATCTGGTTAACACCAGACCAAATATTTTCTATGCAGTGAGTGCACTTAGCCATTTTATGCGTCAGTCAAGATAGACACATTAGATTGTTGCAAAGCATGTGTTGAGATACCTGCGCGGCATAGTTGGACATGGTCTAAGAAAATAATACAACACAAAACTCATGCCTATTTTGGGGCACTACCCCTCATAAGTGGCTAGAAAGTGTTCTATGTTTTGTATGCTAACTGCAAAGGTCCTAAGAACTCATCTTAAGTTACGATTGTTGTAGCCACCCAATGCAGGATCCCTTTTTAAATAATACATAGCATAAATCATGCCCATTTCGGGGCACTACCCCTCATCATTGGCTAGACATACATTATGTATTCCAACTCATTTAATTTGCAGTTGTTGTAGCCACCCAGTGCAGGACCATTTTTAAACAATACATTTCACAATTCATGCCTATTTAAGGGGCTACCACTCATTAGAGGCTAGACAATGTTGTAAGTTTTGTTTTCCAACTACAAAGGGCCTAAGAAATTGTCTTAAATTACGGTTGTTGTGGCCACCAAGTGCAAGACCCATTTTTAAATAATACATCAAAGAACTCATGCCTATTTCATAGTGTTATCCCTCATCAGTGGCCAGACAATGTTGTGTGTTATGTATGCCAACTGAAAATGGCCTAAGAAATCATATCAACTTATGGTTGTTTTAGCCGCCCACTGCAAGACCCCTTTTTAAATAACACATCATAGAAATCATGCCTGTTTTAGGGAACTAATCCTCATAAGTGGATAGATAATGTTGTACATTATGTATTCCAACTACAAAGGACCTAAGAACTCATCTTTAATTACAACTATTGTATCCACCTAGTGCAGGACCCCTGTTTAAATAATACATCGCATAAATATTACTTGTTTCAAGGCACTACCTATAACATACCCAACCAGCGAACTAAGTCATGCTACCTCAAAACAATCTCTAGAACGCTTTGAGTACCACTATAATGTACCCAGATCAACAATCCTAAAAACGATTTTCCCGGATACTGATATGAAGCATACCCATTTCACAAGTATTTCTAAATTCTCCCCCTTAGACTGATTTCGAATTTATGTTACAATATTTAATTAGTCAAGAACATGAATCCAAGCATGCAATTAACCAAAACATGCTAAACCATAAAATAAGGATTAACAACATGCCATGCACAACATTAACAAAAAAGGCATGGAATAAACACATCATTGACTCGGGGATAATAATAATACATAATGGAATATAAATATATAGAAAACATAGAGATCACTTATCATCGATTAAACCATTCACCAACTGGCTGCAGACTAAGGACATTCCTCCCAACTATAGACATTGTTGTTCCACGTGTCAATAGTAGGTCACCCATGAGATAGGGATCTGAATCCACAATGATGGGTCCTAAAACGAGTCTACACATAACATTTATCTAACATGCTCTCATATTTCCCATCCATACAACAATCCTAATTTCCAACTCTCTTCCCCTTTAGCTTGCAAAACCCAAATAAATGAACCCCTTTCTTTGCAATGCACTCTACCAAGATGTTCCAATTTCTTTTCAGGGCTCCAATTATATTGGTCAGGAAAAATTGATGTTGGAAAATCCAAGGAATATCAGTTGTGGAAAATTCATTCATAACTTCCATCAATCTCATGCCCACGGGCATCCATTCCCTCCTAGAATGATCTACAATTCTATCAAGACATCTAACAATTGCTCTCTACCTCCATCCATTCATTTTCATGCCCAGAAAAAGAGCACATGGGTGAAAAAGAATGAGGAATATGAGTGGTTGAATGATTAACCCTGAAATGAATGATAAAAAAAGAGTAACCCCCAAACAACCCACAAGCAGTGTTTATATAATTATAAGAACCAAGAACCACATGGCCTCCCCCAAGAAGATCATGTAGCCACTTCCTCAAATAAAACAAATATGGGTGAATAAAAAAATAAAAAAATATTTATCCCCTTTATCCCCTCTCTCTCATGGTGTAACGCACCCAAGCTTAACCTGGGAACATTACTTGTGGAAAAACACATAAATTTGAACATTTATTATACTAATTAATTCTTCTGGCTTATCAACTACGAATTTAATACATATTTAACTAAAATATGATACACATAACTAAATGCATATACAACATTCGAAAAGAACATAATCCAGCCATAAAAACATTTACAACAACCCATAAAAATTATTCCCTTGTACATGATAAAACACAGCCATAAAAACTCATAAGGGAAACTCAAAAAATAATTAAACACTTATCTTTTAAAATTTCTCTGCAACTAGCTGCTTTGGAAGGATGTTCCACGCAACCATAGACCTTTTGTTCCAAATATCAACATCAATTCGCCCTCAAGTTGGGGCTAGGAATCCACAAGACAAGGGTGCTTCTCATAGTCCTCTCACAACTAAATAACTCACAACCCTGTTGAAATATTGTAACTTCGAAGAATATTCTAATTATATTTGAGTTATTATATTATAGATCAAATCCCCTTTTGTGGATTGATCATGTCGGGTCTTGTATAAGATCAAATCCCCTTTTTTCGATTGGTTAAACTGTATTTATATAGTGGTATTTGTAAAGTCGTACCCTAGTAATTATAAAGTGGTTTTAGCCACTTCTAGGAGAAGTCGGCTCAACCAAGTGAAGATACACAACCCTAGTGTCATCTCACACTTGTATTTATATGTGAGGTTGGTGTCTCATTTACATTCACTCCCTCACTCATCCAATGCACATCTTTTGAAGGAAGTTGTAATTGCAGGAGGAAGGAGAAGAGAGGTGCATGCTCAGTCTTAGTTTATTCTTGGTGTTTTGGTCTTAGTCTTGGCATTGTATTGGCAATCTACTATTGAGGAAGTTTTGTCGGGTTTTCTCCCCCATGAGGGTTTCCCAGGATAAAATGTTGTGTACCTTGTGATTGTGTTTCTTTTAGTCATCCTCTTTATGTTGTTGTTTTGGAAATACATTGAATGCTCATGCAATTTGTAAATAACCTAATAAAAACAGTAAAACTTAACATGGTATAAGAGTTTGACAGAATAGAGAATCTTTCACTGGGTGTCTAAAAACATCACTATTTTCATACAAGAAAATTAGGGATTTTTTTTTAAGATGATATTTTTGACCAAAAACTATCTTGGGAAGTGCACCTTTCCCTAGTTCATCTTTTGGCAGCTTGAGTGAACTTTTTTAGTGGGAAAAATCTCTAGAAAGTAAAAAACAAGTTTTTACTAGTACCAGAAAACTAGGAAACCAGGACTCGTACTAGAAGTACCAGTCCAGAATTGCGCAGGTCAAGTTTCAAGGGGTAAAAATTGGAATTTCATGAAACAAACATCTACAACAAACTCACATCTTCCCAATGCATCTACTCCCTAGATCAGAATTCAAAAAATTGAAGTTGAATAAATTAGGGTTTCCTCATAAAACCCTAAGTTGTAGCTACAGTGCCAGTTCCTTCATGCCAGCTTCTTTGCTCCAATTGCTTTGAAAGTTTTTGTGAAGTGTTGGGACTGATTTTTATTTTCCTAGTGCACCTTACCCTGGAAACTTTCCAGTTACCTTTAAATTACAAATTTTAGCACCCTTGAAATTTTTAAATTGTTATTATTTGTTTGACGCTGTTGCCGGATGGTGCCACTACCTACCGATATTGTCAGAGGTATGTACTTACATATTCTTAAACTGTATTATTAATTTTAAAGGGTATTTGTAGGAGAAAGGCTATTGTATCTAAATAGCAATCATAGATCTAGAGGGATCTCAGATCCAACACATTTAAATGAATAATGCACCCTAGGTTTGATTATTTTAATATGCATCTATTTGTTATGACATTATTTTGATCTTATGAACATCTAGATTGTATGCTAAAGTTGTAGCCATCATACTAACCATTGGTCAAAATTAAAGTCAAGGTATTAGATTGATTAAATTTGAGATTATAAAGTGTATTCTCTAACGTATATTTCTGTCAAGAAAGCATATCATCTCAATACAAAGGACAGGTTGAAGAAAATACTTGTCATCTTGAGTGAAGGAGACTAGGAAGAAAAGAAAAAACACTCATTCTTGAGGACAAAGACTCCAGGTTCCATGTTTTATTGATTAAGTTGATAAGATTCAAATTTTCACATGTCAAGTTTGATAACTACCTCATTACAAGAAAACACTATAGTTGAGATAACAATCTTTGAAATTTTTTATACTTGGTAGCATGTGAGCATATTGAGACAAATGCTTATTGTAATCATTTACCAGATATAAGTAACATCTCCTCTAGAAGAAACTTCTTGTTTTTTTTTTAGGTTACTATGGAGAAATGATTGATCACAACACTAGAAGAGTGTTTTTCTCATTTGTTATTATTCTATTTCTTACTTTTGACCCTTATTTTAGGCAGGTCACAAGTGATAGCTCTGAAGGAGATACTGTGACAATTGTTCTCACTATTGTTTTTATTATTATTATAAACAATATTATCCTTGTCTATTGTTTCTCCCTTGCTGTTCTTGTTCTGGGCAGGTCAGAGGTGATAACCATGAGGGATCTATAGTGATGATTGCAGGAGGAAATATATTAGATGAGACATGGAGCATACTATCCAAGATGTATACATAACCATATACATCCATGTACCAAAGAAGAATAAGAATAAGAAGTTACTTTTGCTAGATACATAGCATCTCATATGAAGACAGATCATGAGGAGTAGAAGGCTCCAAAGATGACCGAACATTAGAATAGAACTCACAATAGACTTGGTCAATGGATGATGAAGCCATCTTGATAGGTAGCATAATTTTTTTGAAGTTTGATTCAACTTTTCATATTAAGACTTGGTATTTAACACCAAGTATATCCTGCAAAGACTATGAAGTTTTTGTAGACTCAGAAGAAATCAAGACTCAGAGTAAGCCTGCCCTTAGAAAGGATCAGATGGGAAAAATAGACATCTTCTAGGACTGACAAACAAATTCCATGAGTTGAGAAGACTAGATCGTAGCTTCAGAGACTTATAGGAGACATGAAATCTCATGAGAAGATTCCCTTGTTTCAATAACAAAGGAGGAAGCCAGTTAGAAGGACTGTATTTTGACTTAAGACCATAAGGGAAGTTAGTGGTGAATTCCACGTTTTATCTAACAGATAAAACATGTTGCAGATAATAGTATAGTTATGTAAAAAACCTGATTTGTGTCCATAGGATTCTCCCAGCAAGAGGGAGAATACTATGATGAGACACTTTCTCCAGTAATCAAAGAAATAGTTCCAGTATTCGTAAAGATTGTTGGTTGTGGAGCCTGATTATCTTCCTGATTCAAAGGTATTTTGCTTTCAACCGTGTTTATACCCCATGAAGTATTTACACCCCAGAAGTATGTACACTCTTCCACGTGGGGGAGTGCATAGGGGGGTTACCCCCTCTGTGGGGTCTGGGGGCAAGTCGCCCCCCGACAAGGGTTCATGGGTGAAGCCCTAGAAAGAAAAATTTCCTTGTAAATGTATATTGTAATTCCATTGTAAATCTAGACCGTTCATTATAAGGTCGCATATCTAACGGTAGAAATTATGTTAGGGCTTTTTTCCCTAGAAGGAAACCCTCTGTTATGAGGGAAATGTATTGTGGCTATGCATGATGGTGAATATTGTATTCTGAGATAGGATACTGTGAGAGAAATAAGAGGAAGTTACATCGGGTTTGTTGTAGGTTGTATCCCTTCATTTGTTGGATAATAATAAAGGAAGGACCTGACAATTTCTTTGGTGGACATAGCCCACATTGGGTGAACCACATAAATTTGTGTCTCTATTGTATTGTGTATCTTCTGTGTTTTGTTTCCGCATTTGTTTTATTTTATTGCTCCACAGTCCTATTTTTCTAACAAAGACAGTCAAAACAACCATGATTTCAATACAGTATGAGATTCAAGGGGAGCAGTCCCTGTATTTGAGAATGAGTTACCTCCATGAAAGGAGAAAATATACCTTCAGTATTAGTTATTGAGCTACTCTCAAATGAAATTGTTTCCATGATAAAATAGAGGAGCTACTCTTAGATCTCAACAACTACAGTGAGAATGGAGAAAGTCATTCTCAAATTTAGAAATAGCAGTTGCAGGTGCAGAGTCCCAATTCTAGAAGGAATAGTTGCAGAGAGAGTAGAGGACAGACTCTCAGGCAGTGAGACAGATAGTTCTTTGTAGAAAACACATAGAGATATCACATGATTGTTCCAATATTTCAAATTTATGTTCCAATATTTAATTAATCAAGAACATGAATCCAAGTATGCAATTAACTAGAACATGCTAAACCATAAAATAAGGATTAACAACATGCCATGCACAACATTAAAAAAAAAAATGCATGGCATAAACACATCATTGACTCGAGGATAATAATAATACAAAATGGAATATAAATATACGAAAAACATAGAGATCACTTATCATTGATTAAACCATTCACCAACTAGTTGCCGACTAAGGACGTTCCTCCCAACCATATACATTGTTGTTCCATGTCTCAACAACAGGTCACCCATGAGCTAGGGCTCTAAATCCACAAGGGTGGGTCCTAAACTGATTCTACACATAACATTTATCTAGCAGGTTCTCATATTTCCCATCCATACAACAATCCTAATTTCCAACTCTCTTCCCCTTTAGCCTGCAAACCCAAATAAATGAACCCCTTTCTTCCCAATGCACCGATTTTGAATTTATGTTCCAATATTTAATTAATCATTAATATGAATCCAAGCATGCAATTAACCAGAACATGTTAAACCATAAAATAAGGATTAACAACATGCCATGCACAACATTAACAAAAAAAGGTTGATTAACCCAATTAGACTGATTTTGAATTTATGTTCCAATATTTAATTAATCAAGAACATGAATTCAAGCATGCAATTAACAAAAACATGCTAAACCATAAAATAAGGATTAACAACATGCCATGCACAAAATTAACGAAAAAAGGCATGGCATAAACACATCATTGAATCAACGATAATAATAATACAAAATGGAATATAAATATACAAAAAACATAGAGATCACTTATCATTGATTAAACCATTCACCAACTGGTTGCAGACTAAGGAAGTTCCTCCCAACCATAGACATCATTGTTTCATGTATCAACAGTAGGTCATCCATGAGCTAGGGCTCTAAATCCACAAGGATGGGTCCTAAACCGACTCTACACATAGCATTTATCTAACAGGCTCTCATATTTCCCATCCATACAACAATCCTAATTTCCAACTCTCTTCCCCTTTAGCCTGCACAACCCAAATAAATGAACCCCTTTCTTCGCAATGCACTACGTCAGGCTATTCCAATTTCTTTTGAGGGCTCCAAATATATTGGTTTGGAAACATTAATGCTGGAAACTCCAAGGAATCTTAGTTCTGGACAATTCATTCATAACTTCCATCAATCTCATGCCCACGGAAATCCATTCCCTCATAGAATGATCTGTAATTCTACCAATCCATATAGCAATTGCTCTCTACCTCCATCCATTCATTTTCATGCCTAGAAAAAGAGAACATGAATGAAAAAGAATGAGGAAGATGAGTGGTTGAATGATTAACCCCGAAATTAATGATCAACATAGAATAACCCCCAAACAACCCACAAGAAGTGTTTATATAATTATAAGAACCAAGAACCACATGGCCTCCCCCAAGAAGCTCATGTAACGAATTCCTCAAATAAAACCAATATGGGTGAATAAAAATAAATAAAAGACTTAGCCCCTTTATCCCCTCTCTCTCATGGTGTAACGTACCCGATCTTAACCTGGGAACATTACTTGTGAAAAAACACATAAATTCAAACATTTATTTTACTAATTAATTCTTTTAGCTTACCAACTACAAATTTTAACACATATTTAACTAAAATATGATACACATAACTAAATGCATATATAACATTCTAAAAGAACATAATCCAACCATAAAATCATTTACAACATCCCATAAAAAATATTCTCTTGTACATGATAAAACAAAGCCATAAAAACTCATAAGGGAAACTCAAAAAATAATTAAGCACTTATCTTTTAAAATTTATCTACAACCAACTGCTTTGGAAGGATGTTCCACCCAACCATAGGCCTTCTGTTCCAAATCTCAACATCAATTCACCCTCAAGTTGGGGCTAGGAATCCACAAAAGAAGGGTGCCTCTCATAGTCCCCTCACAACTATATAACCCACAACCCTATTGAAATATTGTGACTTTGAAGAATATTCTAATTATATTTGAGTTATTATATTATAGATCAAATCCCCTTTTGCGGATTGATCATGCCGGGTCTTGTATAAGATCAAATCCCCTTTTGTGGATTGGTCAAACTGTATTTATATAGTGGTAATTGTAAAATCGGCCCCTAGTAATTGTAAAGTGGTTTTAGCCACTTCTAGGAGAAGTCAGCTCAACAAAGTAAAGAGACACAACCCTAGTGCCATATCACACTTGTATTTATATGTGAGGTTGGTGTCTCATTTACATTCACTCACTCACTCATCCAATGTGCATGTTTTGAAGGAAGTTGCAGTTGCAAGAGGAAGGAGAAGAGAGGCGCATGCTTAACCTTAGTTTATTCTTGGCGTTTTGGTCTTAGTCTTGGCATTGTATTGGCAATCTATTATTGAGGAATTTTTGTTGGTTTTTCTCCCCCATGAGGGTTTCTTGGGATAAAATTTTGCGTACCTTGTGATTGTAATTCTTTCAGTGATCCTCTTTATGTTGCTTTTTTGGAAAAGGATTGAATGCTCATGTAATTTGGAAATAACCTAATAACAACAGTAAAACTTAACATGGTATCAGATCTTGACTGAATACAACATCTTTCACTGGGTGTCTAAAAATGTCATTGTTGTCATACAAGAAAATTAGGGCTTTTTACTGAAGAGGATTTTTTGACAAAAAACTATCTTGGGAAGTGCACCTTCCCTAGTTTATATTTTGGCATCTTGAGAGAACTTTTTCAGTGGCCAAATTCTCTAGAAATTCAAACCCTAGTTTTTACTAGTACCAGAAAACTAGAAAACCAGGAAACCAGAACCAGTCCCAGAAGTACCAGTCCAGAAATGCGTAGGTCAAGTTTCAAGGGGTAAAACTTGGAATTTTATGAAACAATCAGCTACAACAAACTCTCCTCTTTCCAATGCATCTAGTCCCTGGATTAGAATTCAAATATTTGAAGTTGGATAAATTAGGGTTTCCTCATAAAACACTAAGTTGTAGCTAGAGTACCAGTTCCTTCATGCTAGTTTCTTTGCACCAGTTGTAATGAAATTTTTTATGAAGTGTTGTGAATGATTTTTATTGTCCTAGTGTGCCTTACCCTAGCAAATTTCCATCTACCTTTAAATTACAAGTTGTAGCACCCTTGAAATTTTTAAAGGTTTGTTATTTTTTTGTCACTACTGCCGGATGGTGCCACTACCTATCGATATTGTCAGAGATATGTACTTACATATGCTTAAAATATATTATTAGTTTTAAAGGGTATTTGTAGGAGAAAGTATATTGTATCTAAATAAAAATCATAGATCCATAGGGATCTCAGATCCATCACATTCAAATGAATAATGCACCCCAGGTTTGATTATTTTAATATGCATCTATTTGTTATGACATTATTTTGATCTTATGAACATCTAGGTTGTATGTTGAAATTACAAACATCATACTAACCATTGGTCAAAATTAAAGTCAAGGTATTAGATTAATTAAATTTGAGATTATAAAGTTTATTCTCTAACGTATATTGCTGTCAAGAAAGCATATTATCTCAGTACAGAGGACAGGTTGAAAAAAATACTTGTCGTCTTGAGTGAAGGAGACTAGGAAGAAAAGCAACAACACTCATTTTTTAGGACAAACACTCCAGGTTCCAGGTTTGATTGATTAAGTTGATAAGATTCAAAGTTTCACATGCCAAGTTTAATAACTACCTCATTACAAGAAAACACTATAGTTGAGATATAAATCTTCGAAATTTTTTATACTTGTTAGCATGTGAACATATTGAGACAAATGCTTACTGTAATTATTTACCAGATATAACTAACATCTCCTCTAGGAGAAAATAATTCTTTTTTTTTAGGTTACCATGGAGGAATGATTGAGCACAACACTAGAAGAGTAATGCTCTCATTTCTTATTATTGTATTTCTTACTCATAGTAAGCCTAACCTTAGAAAGGATCAGATGGGAAAAATAGACATCTTCCAAGACTAATAGACAAATTCCATGAGTTGAGAAGACTAGAACGTAGCTTTAAAGACTTCTAGGAGACATGAAATCTCTTGAGAATATTCCCTTGTTTCAATAACAGAGGAGGAAGCTAGTCAGAAGGACTATATTTCTCCTTAAGACCATAAGGGAAGTCAGTGGTGAATTCCCCGTTTGATCTAACAAATCAAGCATATTTCAAATAACAGTATAGTTATGTACAAAACCTGATTTGTGTCCAGAGGATTCTCCCAGCAAGAGGTAGAAGACTATGACGAGACACTTTCTCCAGTAATCGAAGAAATAGTTCTAGTATTCGCAAAGATAAATAGAACAACCATGATTTCAATACAGTATGAGATTTAGGGGGAGCATTCCCTGTATTTGAGAATGAGTTACCTCCATGAAAGGAGAAAATATACCTTCAGTATGATTTATTGAGCTACTCGCAAATGAAATTGTTTCCATGATAAAATAGAGGAGCTAATCTCATATTTCAACAACTATAGTGAGAATGGAGAAACTCATTCTCAGCTTTAGAAATAGCAGCTGCAGGTGCAGAGTTGCGGTTCCAGAAGGAGTAGTTGCACAGAGAGTAGAGGACATAATATCAGGCAGTGAGACAGATAGTTCTTTGCAGAAAGCACATAGAGCTAGCACATGATTGTGTAGATTAAGTTGTAGTTGAGGAAGTGTACCAGGTTGTTACAATGTGATGTGAAAAATTGGTTTCAAAATACAGGACTGGAAGACTCATGTCTACATGTTGAAGCAAGCTCCAAGAGCTTGGTATGATAGGATTGATAGTTTTCTAATGAGCTTGGGATTTACCAAGAGTAAATATGATACTAACCTTTACTTCAAGGTTATGAATGGATCCAGTTATATTATGTTAAGCCCTAAATAGTGGCTCATTACCCCTTAATTGGGGGATATTATATTAGTAATGTTATTTTATTTATGTCGGCTTTAGGCCATTAGTTGTAATTATACCTCCTAGTCTCCTATATATACCAAGGAGACATTTTCATTTTGAATCATCTTGTAATTGTACATTTATGTGGGCATAAGGAGGTTTCCCCCTCAAAGAGACTTATTATCTGAATTTATCTCTTTTTCAAGGCGTTGAGTACTTATTCTTAGGTTTTTCTATGCTATATTGATATTTGGTTCCTAACATATTACTACTATATGTGGATGATTTATTCCTGACTGGAGAAGAAAATATCATCATAGATTGCAAGAAGAATCTTGTTGCAGAGTTCGATATGAAAGACCTAGGCTCGATGAATTATTTCTCAGGTCTTGAAATTTGGCAGAGCCTAGAGAATATCTTCCTTAACCAAGGGAAGTATGTAGTTGAAATACTGAAGAGATTTTACATGTTGGAATATAAATCCATGAACACACCCATGGAAATGAGTTTGAAGCTCTTGGTTGATACTTCATCAAAGTTGGTTGATGCTACTCTATATAGACAGATTATTGGTTTGTTGATGTATCTGAAGAATACCAGTCCAGATATATGCTTTGTTGTGAACACCTTGAGTCATTATATGGTAGATCCTAGACATGTTCACCTTGTAGATGCAAACCATGTGATGAGATACCTTAAGGGTACATTGGATTATGGTCTCTATTATACTAGAGATCGTGACTTTAGAATATGTAGTTATACTGATTCAGATTGGGCTAGAAGTTTCTCAGATAGAAAGAACACTTCAGGATGTTGTTTCAGTTTGGATTCAACCATGACTTCATGGAAAAGCAAGAAGTAATCTAGTATTTCTCT